>OVAN01015790.1:0-11068 GCA_900406275.1 Anastatica hierochuntica
GCAACAAAAGGGACTAAAAAACCTCCCAGATCTAAGCGGAAACGCATCACTATCAGTACCCTTTGACATTGCTTCCATCAACATGAGATAAGTTCCCTTACATAACAAATGGTTGACGCCTCATCAATCTTAGAGCTACAACACAATAGATCGACTTGCTTCCCGCACCCTCCACACACAACCCCGTTAGTATAAGAACACACATATGTACCCCCACTCCAAGGCGCAAGACTTCGATAATACGGGAACACGCCTTTGTACCCCACACCCAAGTTACTAAACTTAAGTAATGCACGAATAGGCATATGCACCTCACACCCAAGTCTCCAGATCCCAGTAATGCAGGAACACACATTTTCACCCCACAACCAAGTCTCTCTGTATACGTATACCGCACATTCTCAAAACTCATGGCCTTTATCCATTGGTTGACGTATTATCCTTCTATTGCAATATTTTATGTCGGTTTCGATATAATCTATGATCCAACATACATTATTTTTTGGTAAATATCCAATAGACATCCTTTTCTTGATCAAGCATGATAGCTATGACCTTTCCCCCCCCCCCCCCCCCCAANTATGATTGGTCTTGATCAACCATGATTTCGCCGCACTTATGTGCTACGTTTACCCTTCATTTCCTTTGCATAACAAATTCACATAGTGTTTTCCTAACACGGTCATTGTGGGTTTAACTCACCATGCTTCCACTGCATGGAGAAGTTAAAAATATTGTCCCATATCACTCATTTTAGAGTCCAGAAATGCATTCTTGTCCTCACTAATGATGATTCACCAATCAAACCCTTTCAATCAACTAGGTCATCCAGCATCATAACATCAACTTCTCGAACTTCCGGCTGGTTGATAACACTATTACTTTATCGTTTTAGTTGGATTTTTACGTATTTATTTGCAGGCTTTTAATGCTTTTTTGACCTCTAGAGGTAGTTTTCTCTTATTTGTGTTATTAGAGACTAATCAGGTTATATCATCAAAAAGGATGGAGAGACATCCTAATTGGATCTCATTCATATTACCAAGCAAGTTTCATCGACGGATCGTGAAGAAAAGGCTCAAACATTTGAGTTTTGCGTTTTACCAATCTGAAAAAATTCTAAGCATCTAAAAGATCGCCATGAAAAAGGTATTCCCTTCATTTGATTGAGATGGAATTTGGCAGAAGTTGGAATTTCGAGTTAGCTTTCATATGCAAGTGGTTTGAAGTCATTTGGAGTTGTGGACAAGAAGTTATAGCTGTTTAAGCGGAAACACGTCTGTCAGTCTCAGAAAAGAGGCAAGTGAAGCAACATTTGAAGCTGTGACCGAGTGATGGAGATGCCACCACCGGCCGAGTGCTCATTTTTGGCCCACTCCGGTCATAGAGACATTTCATGGTCAAAGACAAATTTCAATTCATAACTTTCGGTTCGCATCACCGAATTTGATTATGCAAGAACCAACATAACCGAGGATGCCCAAAGAAACCCTACTATTATAGATAAGTTTTTTTTAGCCTTTAGAAAGAGAGAGACACGAATTTTTAAAGAGTGTTACAAGCAGTCAAAAGCTTTGAGAGGTTCTTTTATCTGTTCTTCAAGTTTCGAAGTGTTCTTTAGAGAGATCTGTTGCATACTTTGTCATCGAGAAGATTTCTTTACTCTTGATTTAGTAATAATGTTTTCCTCATTGATTGCAAGATGTCTTTTGTGCTCCATGTTTGAGTATTTTATTAGTTAGGTCTATAGGCTTCTCAAAGAGATCATGTATTCATGAGATGCTAGTATTTGATTAGGGATTCATATAATATTTGTCTCGGTTGATCTTTATGCATTATTACTCTATTTGCGCATCTAGTAGTCTGTCCATAGGTAGATTTTCATTCCAAAAGCTTGTTAAATCACATGAATCAAATCTTTGACAAGCTGAGTTCGAGGAGGCTTCAAAAGTAGATCGCCTTGGCTCAGTGAACTTATCAAAATATGTGTCTATTTAGTGCATGCTAATTATTTTAATATCATTCCAAAGTCTTGGTTCTTCGATAATTAGTATAGAATCTTGAACCTCGAAAGTGGAGACGATCTAAACTAGTTTTTTCGAGTTCTAGGCGTTTCTTAATTCTAATCCCTAAACAAATCAGTTTTCTCTATGATGCATGACTCTCTGCTAATGTCCTATGTGCTTAACGCTTTTTCTCGTTGATTTACATCCTTTTAATCATTTTAAGTTGTTGTATTTTATTTTTAAACTCACCAGATAACTCTTTTATTTTATGTTTTTGCTTAAATTAATCTTGAGATTTGTAGTGTAAGATCTTAGTCATCGTGGGATCGATAATCTGAAGTACTTCAACTATGTTGTGCACTTGCAGCAGTAGTGTCTTTTTTGGTGAAACTTGGCACGCTATCAAGCTTTTTGGTGCCGTTGTTGAGGACTTGATTTGTCACCTACGAGTTTTTCTTTATTGATTTTAGTCTAGAACGTTTTTTTTCAGTTTTTACTTCTTTTTAGTTTTTCTTTTCAGGTTTTATGCAAATGAGACCTTCTTTGGACGACTCATGTACAGCCAATCCTCCCATTGACATCATTAAACGTACCTTAAGGAGAAAAAAAGAGAGAAAGATTAGCTACTATAGAAAGTCCGGACCAAAATCCTCCTCATGGACAGCCACATCTTGTGGACAATCAAACCGTTCTCACTGAACAAGGAGATGTAGCTGCTTGTCATGGACTTGCCATTGCCCCTGCTTCCCTTCTTCCACCTAATGCAAACTTACCTTCTGATGTAGGTCTTCAAGGAGTTCAAGGAAACCCACAAGAACCTCTTGGTGCTGCCCCCGTTCCACAAAACCAACTAGGAAGAGGAAACACACTTGTTTGAGTGGATACCCCACATCAAACTCCACCTGGGAATTTAGTTAGATTACAACAACTTCCACAACTAATTCAAGCCTTGATTAACCAATATTTACCTCAGAATCAGCCCACTCAAGGACAAGCTCAACAAAATCAACCTCGCCATCCTTAAATTATTGGAGATTTCAATTCTTCTGATACATTCTTCTTGGATAGGAATCCAATTCGTCCTCCTCAACTTAAAGGAATGATTTTGAGATTAAACCTCAGATCATAGCATTGGGGTAGAAAAATCAATTCCATGGACTGTCCACAGAACATCCACTTGACCATATCGACACATTTGAAGAGATATGCAGTACTACGCGTACAAATGGAGTTCCACCAGACTACTTTAAGTGTAAAATTTTTACATTCTCACTGAATGGTAAGGTTCTTAGATTGATGAAGTCGCTGCCACCACAATCCGTCACCACTTGGGACGAATACAAATGAACATTTGTGAACCAATTCTACATAAAGTAGAGATCGAACACCATTCGAAGCAAAATCTCTTGTTTCCAGCAAGGACCTACAGAATCCTTTTATGAAGCACCAGAAAGGTTCAAGGAGTACACAAAGGACTACCCAAACCATTGTTTCTTTGAAGGAAATCTATGAAACATCTTCTACAATGATATCGACCATTAATACAAACTTAATCTAGACACGATCAGCAATGGGAGCTTTATGACTAAATTGTGCTTGAAGCCAAGCTTTTGATCAAGAACCTAGCTTCTAGTGATGTCAGTAGTGGTCTTATTGATAATAGAAACGTGTGGAGATCCACCCATTTAACAGAAGCCACACAAATTTCAGAGCTAAAGACGATGATTTCCCAACTATTAAAAGATAGACGAGGACTTCATGTTGTCGAGACCATTGGAGACGCCACAAGACTCCAAATATGGAGTATTTAGAAGACATAATAGATGAGAATGAGGAAGAAGGTAACTACGTTGGTGGAAAATTTGGAAACAATGGATACAACCAAGGATACCGAAATAACTCAAATGTCCTACTGGAACAACAATGTAGAGAACCCTCAAGATCGTTACTATTCGCCTCAAAACACCCAAAAAGGAGTTTTCTATCAACCAAAGAAAAAACCCTTTTAACAAAAGAATGTACCAAGTGAAGCAACCATTCACTTATCCTCAAGCTAATGTATCGAATCTGCAAGAGAGCAAGCTTGAGACAATGTTGAAGCAAATCTCTCAAGAGATGAAACAAAACCACAAGGATGTTAATGAGAGGCTGGAAAACGTCTACAATGAGCTTACAACAAAGTATGAAGCCATTGTTACTCATGTCCAAAACCTTGAAGTTTAAATCACTCAAATGAGTGAAGCTGTCAAGAAACAGGAAAACCTGACGAAATCCTTCTACAAGGTCGCCAACTTAAAAAAGCTAAGGAGGTCGTGTCGACTGCTAAGATACCTCTTCAAGACTTCAACTCTCAATGGAAATCACCTTTGAATCGTTTACCAAACAAATCTAAGAGAGCTTAAAAGAAGAGACTCAAGACAATTTCTTTAGAGAAGATCGAATGCCCAGGAAAGTTCATCATTCTTTGCTCAATAAATAAAGTTAGGACTGATGATTGCTTATGTGATACTGGAGCTCATGAGAATATGATTTCACTTAACATAGCTCTGGACTTAAGGCTCTCAAACTTCCGACCATATCGAATCTCTATCAAGTATGCTGATATGTCTACATCCACACCGTAAGAATTTTTGCCGGATGTTTTTCTTGAAGTAGGGGGATTTCTCATACCTAGTGACTTTCAAGTTGTCTTTATTAAAGGAGGGAAGAAAAATCCATTGATCCTTAGCTCTCAATTCTTAGCTACTGCTGGAGCAATCTTCGATTTCTCGAACAAAAGGATTTGGTCAGCGAGAGTGAACAAGCAAGTTTATTATATGTTGTGAACTTCAACTCTAGAGCAAATGAAGCTATTTCGGAGGACATGAAGATTAGTCTAGACCCTGGAGTTAGTCACATGACACAGCATGTATCAAAGAAAGAAGCTACATCCAGCAAAACGCCAATTCCTTCAAAAACGACAAAAAATGGTCTTGATTTAAAGAACGGCGAAATTTACAAAAAGAAGCTCGAGAATACTCTTCAGCTATTCCTGAAGTCAATTGTGATCTATGAAGCTATTGGAAGCACGCTTGATGATCTCAAATCACCCTCTACACCAATTCCAGAGCCTCAAGAAGCTCAAGGAACTACAATTCCTTTATGGGAGGCAACCCACATGGTTTTAATTTTTATTTTTAATTTTTAGGACTTATTTAGATATCTAATAGTTAGTTTTTTGCAGGATTTTAGAAAATCAAGAAAAACACAAAAAAAAATTTGACTCAAGAACAAACCTGAAAGTTGGTATGATTGGATGACGACTTCCAAAATATAGGAGTGTGCCAAAATATTGCAGTCGACCAGTGTAAGGAGACAAATGCCTCAAAATCAGTTTTTCAATTTTTGCAAGAAAGCGGGTCTAAATCGTCTAAGCCATCTCCTGGACCATTCCAAGCATTTGTTCTACACTGGAGAAGGATGTTAAAGACCGCCGATCAAGCTATATCCTTAAATCAAAATTTCTTGAAATAAATTGATGATATCATGAAGAACAAAGAAAAATAAGCTTGGGAAATGCCATCATTTGATTATAGTGAAACACTGAGAGCTATCCCTGAGCCTCTTAAATAGTACCAAAAGAGGTAAGCAAACCCCAACTTCACTTTTTATTAACTAACACTATATTACATGTGAGATGTCGAGAGAAAACGACCTTAGAACGATCAAAATCAAAAGTTTTCTGGAGGATCAAGTTTCTTAACAAAAGGAAACATGGAGATTTCCAGTACCCGCCAAGCAAATAAACTCAAACCATCAAAGATGCCCGAGCAAAGTGACCATTATGAACAAAATAGCCCGATTAGAATTTTGATTTTTCAAATTTTAATTTTTGGCTAACATTACATCTTTGTCGGCTAGCCAATGAGCTTGGCTAAGCCAAAAGTGTCATTTTCAGATAATAATTAGGTTGGCGACTAAAAATTTAACATGTAACCTTAAATATTCAAGCAACAATGACTAGCTATCCAAACAAGTTCTTAATCCAGCCAAAAAGATGTTTCAAGAACTCAAGAACATCTAAATGGTTGTATCTCAATACTTTCGGGAAAATCATCCGTCAAAAATGTTTAAAAATATTTTGGCACCGAAAAGAATGTCCTGGAACACTAACCGACATCCGACCGACCGGAACGCGAAACGGTCGAGAAAAAAACACAAAACGGTCGAGAACACCCGACCGACCACCGGGCGAGCCATGACTGGTGTACGCCATGTCAGGACACGCGACCAGTGTCCAGGCGGTTTTTCCTAGACTGCATGCCTCAACTGGAGCTCTATGACCGATCAACGTGGTTCCCTTGATCGATCTTTGCCGAGAATTTTCCACGCTGTCGGTCTCACGGCCATATGGCTCGGCCACGATGTTTCTCGACCGATTGGCGAGAATTCCACGAACTAGTCCATGCCAAAACGTGGCCCTCGGCCGGTCCTAATGTAAGTAATTCAAATTTTTAATTTTTTGTGTCCAAAACCTAATTTTTACATAAATAAACCAATTTCTTCTAAAATACTAAACCAATTTCGAAAATAGGAAGGCAAAAATAAGGTTTTGGTTTTCACTTTAGTAGTTCTGGATCTAAGACTGTTAAAAGTTCATCTCTTTCTATTTAAAAAGTCTTAGAACCCTAAAGAACAAAATCTCAAAACCTTAAATTTTTTGTTCTTCTACTAAAGTTAAATTGATTTCCATTGAAGAATCTCATTCCTTTCATCTTTCAAACATCAAGGTATGTCTTTAAACTCTCTTTCTCTTAAAGTTACAAGTTGTAGTATTTTATAAATTTCTTAGAGTTAGGCTTTTCTTAGCTTGATTCTTAGAGATTTCCTTTAGAAAAACTTGTTTGGTTCATGGGTTACACTTAGAACATGTTAAATAGCTTGTTTTCACTAGATTTTGAAATTTCAAATTTATGAATTTTGGGAGCAATAAAAATTAAAAAAATTGGTGTTTAAATTTGAGAAATTTGCTAGTTCTAAAGCCATTTCTTCATGTATAACTAGGATATGCTAGTTATTTTGCATCATTTGACCACCAAATTGAAATTTTTGGTGCTTAATTTGGCTTAGTGTGATGAATTCGAAAATGACTTTGAGTTTTTGAGAAAATTGAGTTCTTGTTTGTTTGATGCTTTTGATTTTTTTTTTTCTTATATATCTTAGATGTTTCTTTGCTATTACAAATTGCTTAAGAACATATATGGATTCTATTTGAATTTTTCAAGAGAATCATTGTCTCTTTGAGTTTTGATTTTGTAGGATATTCAACAACGGACAATGAGGAGAATCTGAGGAAATCAACAAGGATAGCTATTAGAATGGAAAGAGTTTTGAAGATTCAAGAGCCAAACAGTCCTTCTAAACCCGGAAAATCCAAGAAGTTGAAAACACCTACTAAGAAAGATTCAAACAAGGTAGCGAAGAAACATGAAAAAGATATAGCTAGGGAGAGTGGAGCTACTTTGAGTTATGAATCAGATGGGAATTGAGAAGAGACACATGGAGAGGAGATGGTTTTTTCTTGTTTCTTAAATCATAAATGATGTGTCAAAGCCTCCACCATTAAAGAAGCAAAAAAAGTCAAGAGCTAAATGACTTAAGCTCAAGGTTTTGGCCCCTTCATAACCAAGACGAAGAGTTTTTGGACAAAGGTTGGATCCAAATTTCGACTATGGGGCAGCCCTTAGAACCATAAAGATTCAAGCTCCATTGAAGATTCACTTGCCAACACTTGATGTGTTAGGATTGACAAGAGATGTCACTTGGTTCTTGGATACTTTGAAGTTGAGAGCTTTTGTAGAGATTTCTTTCCCGGTCTACGAGGAGTTTACCAAGGAGTTCCTTAGCACTATTGAGCTCTCATAACCCAAGGAAAAACGAGCTAAGGCTCAAGATGGAGTTCTCACTTTCTCGGCTAGTGGTACCTCTTACACTTTGATTATTGGTGAGTTGTGTGAGATTTTGCATTTGGAGTGTTTAGATGAAGCCAAGTTTAACTTGGATCATTCGACCTACACCGTTTGCGATCGATTTGCTCATAAGACACTTAGACCCGAACATTCGAAGGAGGCCAAGATTGGACATCCAGCGGTTTGGTATGTGCATAGGCTCATTTCCCAATGGATCTTCAGTAGGATCGAGCAAAGTTCTGTAAATACAGACGAGTTCTTCATCCTCATCTCTCCTGTTGTTGCTAGTCCTCAGAGAGCCAACTATGGCACTCTCATTGTTAGGAGGATGATAGATGTGAAGCATGAGGCTGCTAAGGAGAGTAGAGAGCCTAGTTATAGGTCTCATTTTGGAGAGATCACTGTTATCCTCACTTCTAGAGGAGTAGACTTGAGTGCTGAGACACCTATGGATTGGAGTGGATTGTTGGATATTTCAGGACTTGCTAGATCTCGCTATCTTGCAGGATGGATTCAGGGTACTGAGACCTTCGCTTACCGGTTCCTGCCTCTTCCCGACACAGATCCAGCCTGCTACATTCTACCTTGCTCGTCACTTCCATCTCTACAGGAAGGTCATACTCTTTTCGACCCTTTTCCTTCTCATATTTTCAGGAGATCTTCATAGTGTCCCTTTCTTGGCATGAGGGACTATAATATAGCCAAGGCTGTTGCACGAGTAGGAGGTTTACTTCCTAGAATTATGGAGGATCTTTGAGCTGCTCTAAATATAGAGAGGAGTAGGAGAGTTCGACTAGAGAGCATGGCAGAGTTGTTCGTATTCTGAGACACATAATACCAGGAGTCTTCAGGAGTACTCGCAGAGAGAGAACTGAGCCAGCTGACAATGGAGACTTAGAGAGTTTCTCTTTAGTTTCAGACTTTGGATAGGATGCAACTGAGACATCAGACACGGTTCAGAGTGACTCTTCAGCCCACGCAGGATACACTCCCACAAAGGATCCACACATAGCTTTGAGCAACCATACCCTGAATGATTCACATTCCACAGACTTTTGAGTCTTTATCAGGTGTCATTGTTCGAGTCATTTGTTTTTGATTTTTTTTATTCTTATTTTTATTTTATTAAGTCTATTATTTCCTACTATTGATTGCTTTTGCAACCAGACGGTGCAAGGTAAGTCAGGGGGATTTATCTGTTACTAATGACTTTTTCTTTTTTCTTATGTACTTTTTCTTTTTATCGAGTCATTTTATGCTTTATTGAGTCAAAACATGTTGGATTCTACGATCTTATGTTATTGGAAATTTTTGTTTTGTGTTTACTTTTGTGTTATTCCTACAGCAGTTATTAACTGCAGATTTCACGAAACGGAAACCTATAACTGGATTGATCTACTAGGACGACCATGTCCCGTTATAACTTGGATTTTCAAAGCTGGTTTAACCCTTAAAATATATTTAATTTCTCATCTTGGGGCTTGGTATACTCTAGATAGACTCCTCTTTCAGGCTGGACACTAATTCCTAGTGAGTAATATCCCTTATATTATTTCTTTCATATAGAGTGGATTTAAGGTTCGATGAAATGAGCAAAAAGGGGAAAATATCATAAAACAATTTTGAACCCTATAGACTCATGAATACTTATTCCACTTGTGCTTAATTTAGAAAAGAAAGAAAAGAAAAAAATGTAGAAAAAGAGATCGATAGAAAAAATTGATACTCTAGAAAAGTAGAGAAAATCGATTCTCAAAGGGATTTGATACAAAAAAATATAGTGATACGCTAAAAAAGTAGAGAAAATCAACCTCTGAAGCATAAGAATATAACGGGATAGGACTTTACAAAGGTTATTATGTGGCAGGAAACTTGATTAAGTAAAGAGTCAATTGTTCTTAGATCGATATTCCCTCGATAAGACCGCACCTTAGAATTAGTAGGAACTAGTGGGTATGCCATTTTCGTTTGTGATTTTGGCTCGAATTGGGATGGTTTCTAAGAGAAAGGGGAGTACGTGGAAGCTGATCTCTGTATGTTGGTGCTACTATATGGAGATGACCGAGAGGACCTCGAGGCAATGTTTTTGAAAACAATGGGTTGTTTCCGCGTTTTTAATCTTCTCTTTCGTTCTTGGTTTTTCTTTTCTTGAGGACAAGCAAGAAGCTAAGTCCGGGGGAGTTGATAACACTATTATTTTACCATTTTTGTTGGATTTTTACGTATTTATTTGCAGGCTTTTAATGCTTTTTCGACTTAGAGAGGTAGTTTTCTCTTATATGTGGTTTTAGGGACTAATCAGGTCAAATCATCAAAAAAGATGGAGAAACGTGCTAATTGGACCTCATTCATATTACCAAGCAAGTATAATGGACGGATCATGAAGACAAAGGCTCAAACACTTGAATTTTTCATTTTACCAATGTGGACATATTCTTAGCATCAGAAAGATTTCCTTGAACGAAGGTCTTCCCTTCATTAGATTGAGCTAGAATTCAGTTAAAAGTTGGAATTTTGAGTTAGATTTAATATTCAAGTGGTTTGAGATTATATGGAGCTGTGAACGAGAAGTTATAGCCGTTTAAGCGAAGACATGTTTGTCTGTCTCAGAAATGAAGCAAGTGGAGCAAAATTTGAAGCTGTGACTGGGTGATGGAGATGCCACCACCGGCCGAGTGCTCATTTTTGGCACACTCCGGCCACAGAGACATTTTGTGGTCTGAGACAGCTTTTTAAAAGCGTCGGCAATTGAAAGAACAAGAAGAAGAAGCTGTCAAGGGAACCAGGCATCGACCTCGGGTGACCTAAGGTTGATGCTGCGTCACCTTTGCAGTCTGCTGCCAAACACAACGCAGCATCGACCTCCCACGTCGATGCCAGGTGACCTGAGGTCGATGTTGTGTTGCCTTTACCCAAAAAATACCCTTTTAAGGGCTTCCTCTCTCCCTCCTTTAGTATATATACCCCCCTTAGCCTCCAAGAACATAACCTCTCTTCTTTTATCAACTTTCCAACACTTTAGTTCATGTTTTAAGTTGATTAAAGAGTCTCTCTTTATATTTGTGAATCTTGGATCTTTTATCTATCTATTTATGTTTATGTTTCTCATCTCTA
>OVAN01015791.1:0-11066 GCA_900406275.1 Anastatica hierochuntica
TAGATCCTCGTGGGCCGGCTCGATTTCCTTTTCCGTCCAAATTCGTACATAACTTCTTCGCGGGAGTATTCCTTTTCTTGAGATTCTTCGAAATCTCTTCGAGATCTTTCCATATCTCTCCAGTGTTTAACATTTTCGCGAGATCCTGATGGGCCGTCGTCGCAAACGGTCCGGTTTTCGTCTGGAAATCGCAAACGGGCCATCATCGCGGTTTCGACCCTTTCGGGCCGTTTCGCGGCTAAATGGCCTTCACGATCCACCGCGGAAAACCGTTTCTCGCGAGAATAAGCGACAACGGTTTCATAAACTTACGCGGTCAGTCGCATAGTTTAGACTCCTTCGGTGTTTCAGCAAATCGTCGTCGATTTACGCGATTGATACGAAATCCACGGAAAGCACGAATCCTTGCGATTCCTGTTATGATGGTTTGACGGAAACTCCTATAAAGGAAACTCATAACTCGAAGTTCTCCTAAGACACAGCAAAAGCCAGAGGCCAAACAACCAAGACGTCAAAAAAGCTAATAGCTTGTTTAAGCTAGAGGCAAAAGAAGGATTAAAGAAAAACAAAAACATTCATAAAAAGGCCACGAAGGGCCAAAACAAAGTCTTAAGACCCAAAGACCAAACAAAATCCAAGGCCATAGAGGCCATAAAAGAGTTAAGGTCACTAAGGCCAGAAAAAGTCTTAACGAAGCCCAAAAGGCGCAAAACTAAGCCCACGCAGGGGTAGATTATCATAAAAAAAAAAAAAAATATAGAATCCCTCAAGGGGAAAAGCGACTTGTTTCTTGATTCTGGAGCAGAAGGCTAAGCAGCTGGAGGGTCTTGGGAAGGAGACCTCTCCACATTGGTCTCTGAGTCCATCGAGGTTGTACCAGACCTAGCATGAGGAATTTCCGACTCATCTTCAAAGGTGGGAGAAGGAAGGCATTGTTCTTTTGCCTCTGTTGTCACCACCATCTTGCAATTCTCAAACTCCTCTCCCAGGTCCCAGGACTTTGTCTCCCCCTTAAAATAATCCATGGCCATCTCCTAGAGACCAGTGATCTTGGCACTGTTAACGACCATGGTCATGTCCTCGTCAAATGTGGCCGCCTTTGCCTGCAGATCAGTGACCTCCTTCTCTAGTAGCGTCTTCCCCTCTGTCAAGGTAAGGACCTTTTCTTCCGCCTTCTGGTTCTGAGACTCCAGCCCACGGGCCAATCCCTTCATCTCCCTCAGTTCGTTCTCCAGACTAGCAGACCTATCCTTCTCTGCCATCAGCTTGGCAAGGTAGTCTTCCACTTGGGCCTTTCCGACATAAGTAACCTTCGTGGTGATCTGATCTTTAGCATGGAAAAGCGAGGCAACCAGCTAGAGATCAAAGCGAAGGAAGGTTAGCCAAAAAGAAAAAGACCAGTCAAAGGCCAAGAGTAAATTGATTACCTTAATCATCCCTTTATGAATATGGTCAAGGATCCCTAGATTGTTAGAGTTGGGATAGTTGAAGGGAATTGAAGGGCAAAAAGAGCTTTTTAGGTGCTCCAGAGCACTGTCAAGGTCACCAACAGAGGTGGAGGAGTGCTTGGCAGGGACACTCTTCTGCTTCTTTGTGGAAGCCGAAGCCTTCTGGGTCCCCTTCCTCTTTTTCCAGCAGAAGGAGACTCGGCTATCTCCACTACTTCTGAAGTCTCGCTCCAACTCCTTGGATCTTAATCCTGCCACGTTCCCTGCAAAACTATAAGAAGTTAGCAAAGGAAAAAAAATTGAAACCAAAGCAAAAACCCGTACGAAAACATCTGATGCTGCTTTGTCTTAGTGCTTCTTCGCTCAACAAGAATGGGATACTCTCTTCAAGTGGAATCTCCAAATCCTCCTCAACAAAAAGCAAAAGAACACAGAGTTAGCACGTGTTCCATACGTCATAAAATGTTAAAAACATCATAGACCTACCAGTAAACTTCGAGAGGGTAGGAACTACCAGTAAACTTCAACCCGACTTTGATAAGAACAAATCTCTGCGCCTAATGCTTGGTGCAGGCGACCGCTTTCCTTTCACTTTTTTCTAGCTCGTTGACTAAAGGAGCACCAACCCGAAGGTGGAAGTTGTAGCTTCCTTCACCAGGAGAGAAGTAGTAGGCATAAAGAAGCTCGTCGATGCTCAGATCCTGCCCATGGAAGTCGTTGAGGACTTGAATAGCAGCAGGAATCCTCCAAGAAGATCGGTTCAGCTCAGAGGGAAAAATACTAAACTGTTTTGAGACCTTCATCACCAGAGCTGGTATCCTATCCCTGATTTCGGCCTCAAAGTAGCCCGCGTACATCGAAATTTCATCCCCAACATGCTCAACAGCCCTCTCGTTATTCTTGGCCACCCGTAATCTCATATTCTTTCCAAGAGAGTATTGCTGCTTCCAAGTCTCAAGAAGCTAAGAATCAATGTAAGAAATTGGGCCCACCTTCAGAAGATTGGGACTCACAGCAGTACGAATGGGTCTCGCGCTGAAGTCTTGAATCTCCAGGTCCTCTGAAGATCCTTCAACCTCAAAAGAGGGACTAGTCTTGATCAAGTGCCTCTTCCTGACCCGCGCACCAATAGATGACGAGACCCCAGATGAAAACTCTTCGGTGGAACTAGACATTGTCGACCTGAGAAGGTATGAATTTCAGATCTAGGGTTCGAAGGGGTAAGAAACCTAGAAGCTAAGCGGACTATAAACCCTAAAACTACCCTTTGGATCCTAACCCAGAA
The DNA here is from genome assembly GCA_900406275.1 of Anastatica hierochuntica. Classification (NCBI taxonomy): domain Eukaryota; kingdom Viridiplantae; phylum Streptophyta; class Magnoliopsida; order Brassicales; family Brassicaceae; genus Anastatica; species Anastatica hierochuntica. The sequence goes on from OVAN01015791.1 coordinate 2,734, forward strand.
GAAGCAAAAAGAAGAAGAAAGAAAGGTTTCTAACCTTGAATTGCAGATGATGAAGGCTCGATGAAGATTCCAAAAAGATAATGTTTTCCCAAGAATAGGAAAGAAAATAAATGGAAAAAGCAAGAATGAAGAAAAGCAATCAAAATGTTGGAGAAGGAAGGAGTAAAGCAAGTCCACGTGCGTCATGATTAGGCGACACGAATCTCGGAGCAATCTCTCCATTTTTCATCAAAATACTAACGTAATTTCAACTAATGACCGAGATCTTCGCCACAGTTCCCAAGATTTCCCATCAAGTTTCAAGTTTGAAATTCAAAAGTCCCGAAGCCAGAAGCAAGACAGTAAGAGGCAGTAGGAACTTCCTGCAGCAATCGTATCTGCAACCAACGATACTTCGGCCATAAACAAGCAGATATCCAAAAGTTTAAACATGGCATATGTCCATACAACCGAATAGTCAAGCAACGTGTGGCTGCCTGCGTAAGCAAAGAGGGAAACATGTTATTCCCTAGGTTTGGATTGAATCTTCGCAATAAGGGGCAAACTATTGGGTGTAATTTGGGCCATTAGAATTCCCCTTGGTTCAAGTGGAGTACATCAGTAAGACCATAAGGCACTACAATGCCCAGAAGCATGAAGCCATATTTCATGGCGAAGCAAGAAGCCAAATGCCATAACAAGGCCAAAAGTTAGAATCCAGCCGCCAGTTATTTGATATTTATCTTATCAGTTAAATAAATAGATAATCATGTGTGTTTATTAGATAATTACGATATCTCCTAGTTTGGAGGGGATAGCGTCTGACCTCCTCGGACTGGTGGGTTGGGTAAGTGAACTATTAGCCATGTAACTCCACCAGATCTTTTGCCCATGGCTCTGGCCTTGGGTTCCTAGATCTCCCCTGGGGCTAGATCCCCGCTTTGGCCTCAATCTTTGGTCAGAGCAGTGTCCAAGGTTGGCATCTGTGGCACAAGTACACTTAACCGCTGACCCGCTCCTTCGATGGTTATCAACGTTTAGCTTGTCTCTCTCAGATCCTCGTTTTTAACCTCCGATCGGTATAGACATTGGCGTCTTCCTAAAGCTTCTTCGTGCAAGCCTCTATTTGTAGCTTGAGGTTTTGTAACTCTGCTGTGATTGTTACATCGGGTCCCACGAGGGTCTTGTCTCTTGTGATATGTTCCATCTCACCTAGCCACTTCCGCAGGTTCTCTAATCGAGACCGCATCTCTTTATAACTTAGATTTTTTGTGTGGGTGTCGCAATCATGGTGGCGATGTTATCTCCTGCCATTGTCTATTAGTTTTGTTTGTGAGCCTCCCCTCCTTCTAGCACCAAACTGTTATGGATGTTTTTGTGGATGTTCTTTGAGAAGCACTATGGAAGCAAGAGATAAAAATAAAGGCAAAGGAAATAGAGAAAGACTTTGTATTATTAACTAAGAGAGGCAAATTACAATGCGATTTCATTGTTAGAACCATTCAAAGATCAAGTTCTCTTCATATAATGTCTAGTCTCTAGGGTTTTTTTAATACAATAAAAGAACTCGTAGGTATAGTATTTATAGTCTATTGTCTATGGTTATTTACTTGGAATTAGAAAAAAGTGTGTTTCCTTAGATATTTAGGTATATTTCCTTTTCCCTTTGGGTTTCCTTTTGTCAAGTGGAAGAGTCTTTCGGCTCCTGCCCGGAGGCATACTCCTGACTTCCAGCTTCCTCCTCCTTGGCATTCCCCTTCTTTTGGATGAGGCAATCGTACTGCTTCTGGACCAAGTGCATTTCTTCAGGCCCAAAATACTCCCAACAACACCTCCAGCAGGGAAAGGTCAAAGTTACATTAATCGGTCGTGCAACAATCAGACAAAACCATGCACGACATATCAAGGAGCCTTAACCTTTCACCTTACGCAAGATATTACAACTACTGTTTTTGATTTGTTTTTCTTTCTCGCCCTCATATTCCTTTTTTTCGTCACTCTTAAATAGTTGTGATAATTCTTCTTCTCATTCCTTTCCTACTAATGTTGGGATTTATAACATCTTTTTCTTTCTACTCCGTCTTGTCACCAACTTTATTCATTACACGTTCATCTCATACATTCCATCTTCTTTAGTCTTTGATCTATTGTGTCCTTGCCACATGTTGTTCTGATCAGTGCTCCTTTGACTTCATCCATTAAGCTTTAGTCTGCTTCAGCATCCTCCAGCATGCCTCTTATCCATTCTAACGTCTGTGAGTATCTGCCTTTTGCTTTAGCTATCTTTTCTACTTCTTCCACCTACTTGGTTTCCAGTTTAGATTGATCCGACAACATTCTCAATCTTTTAAAAATTTTCCAAGGATTTGTTCTAGACCAATGCCTCCTCCAAAATCCCAACTTGAAAATTGAAGTGTCTCACACTATCCAATTTGTCCCATGTCCTTCCTTTAGATACTTTCTTTTTTCGTAGTAACACTCGAGTTTCCATCCTCGAATTTCGTCTATTATACCTTGGTATCCTATCCATAGTATATCGAACTCTTCAAGAAATCTTTTTCACTTCCCTTATTCAAGTTTTCTTCATTACTCGCTTCTTGTTTCTCATGGTTGGAGTTATGTCATGTCATGTCATGATATCTATTTCTCATCTTGTTCTACAACATGTAAGTTCATGATTCTTAAAATCCTTCTTCACCTTACGATATCAACCTCTTCCATGATCGGAATCACATCTCCTTCCTTTTATTTTAGCTTCCACCCCATACGTAGTCCATCACATATGGTAGTTCAATTTCCTTTCAACACGACTTCGTCTTTCGTCCTTCCTTTACGCCATTATGCCATCAATTTTCGTCCTTCCACTATCACAAATTGGCATTACATCCACTATCTTACTCTTAGCATATGTTACTTGTTACGGGTGATTTTGGTCGTTCTTTGTAAGCACTATGGAACCTGGAGGTCAATGAATGTTTAGCGTATGTATTTCTAAGGAATTCTAAGCCTTTAAGATCAACAATGGCAAAAAAGATGTATCGTATTGATCTCTTTAGCCTAGGGTTTCGTGTCTCCACTCTTAACCCTTAAGCTTTATATTTATGCATGGAGATCATGATTATCCTTCCAAGAATCAGATATATCATGATTATCTACAGAATATATATATGTATCTTTTCTATAGAATATACAACATTATCTACTAATTTAAATAGTAAAAAAAAGTATAACGCGGTGGTCGGCTGGCTTCTGCCTTTCGGCTATGTAACATCGTCTGGCTTCCTACTTCTAGGCATTCCCCTGCCTTGAGGTCTTACTGATGTACTCCATCTAACCCTGGGGGAATTCCTATGGCCTAAATTACTCCCAATATTTTGCCACTTATTGCGCAGGTTCGATACGAAGCTGTGGAATAATATGTATTCCCATGGCTTAGGCAGGAAGCCATTAGTTACTCGGCCTTTTTAGTTGTTACTTGTGCTGCCTTTGCTTCCCACAAGTGTCAATTTTCTTATAGCTTGAGTACCGATAGGTAACGGGCGTAGTTGTAGCTGGAGGTTATGTCTGGCTCTTGATGTCTGACCTTAGGGCTTAGATTTTCAAATTCTTGAGTTGTTAACGCTTTTCAGGGACCATTATTTATTGGAAGATCTCAATCATTGATTTCGTGAAGATTGGAGGAGGGAATTGTAACCGCTGATGAAGATTCTGCAAAGATTTGAGAAGAAAATTATAGCCGTTACCATCCCGAAATTTGCGCCTGCGATTGGATGTGTGGTTAGACTTGATATTTTCTCTTTTCTTCTAAATCTTTCTTTCTTTTCTCTCTTGCATTTTATCTTCATCTTCTTCCTTTTTCTACTAAATTCTTTCCCTTCAGAATCATTGTCAGGATTTTTTCATCTGCGTTTTAAGGTTAGATCTTCTTCCACTTTCCTCTTTTTGCTTCTGCTAGGATTGATTCCAAAGAATAGCTTTTAGGGTTTCGGATCAGCCTTATCATTTAAGCTCTCTTGCCCCAATAAAACCCTAGATTGAAAATCGAAACTCCTCTGCACCTAGAATGACTAGATCTGGCGATGAGTTCTCCCCCATAGCTTTTTCTTCCGTTGGCGCTCGCGTTCGAAAGAGCCCTCTGATCAAGACGAGTCCTTCTATCAAGGCTGAAAGATCTCCCAAGGACACGAAGATCCCTGAAGCCAATCCACAACCCTTGCGATCTGCTATTGGTCCAGAGCACTTAAAGGTAGGTCCTTTTTCTAATATTAGCTCTGAGACCTTGGAAGATTGGCGGCAACAATATTCCATCAGGGAGATTACCTATCTGAGGGTGCTTGGTGTGGGAACCGAAATTCTCACTGTCAATGATATCTGGTTCACGGATTCTGTAGCCAAAGATCAACAAATCAAATTAGCGAATTAGCCATTGTTGATCTTAAGGAGATCCAGGGACAAAGCCATAAGCTCTTCATTTTCTTTTAGGGTTAGAAGCTCTGACCTGTCTGTAGGGACACTGATTTTGGCAGGGGACACTGCCTCCGTTCCGTAGACCAGGGAGAAAGGTGTTTCGCCTGTGGAAGTCTTAATGCTTGTTGATACCACTTCTCCTCTAGGTGAGATGAGCACGAGGCCTACACCTACCCCTCGTATATTGTTGGATCTGTCCACATAAAGTTCCCATTCTTCTTCGCCTTTGTTTTCTTGTTGGATCCTGACCTATTCTTCTGCCCCTGGTATCATCGGCGGGGAGAATTCGTCTATGAAGCCAGCCGAGACCTGTGATTTGATTGTCGTGGCATGGCGGAAGATCACATCGTACTCGCCAAGTTCCACTGCTCATTTAGCTAGTCTTCCTGATACCTTTGGCGTGTGGAGTACGGATTTGATTGGGAAGGACATGACGGCTATCACTGAATGAGCCTGGAAATAGGGGCGCAGCTTCCTGGCCGAGATGACCAAGGTGAGAGCTAGTTTCTCCAAGTGGCTATAGGGAATCTCAGTTTCCAGAAGGGATTTACTCACGTCGTACACCGGATGCTGCATGCTTTCTTCTTCTCTGACCAAGACGGCACTCACGGCGTGCTCTAAGACGGCCGAGTACAGGAGCAGAGGCTCTCCATCTTGGGGTTTGGAGAGAAGAGGTGGCGTTGTGAGATACTCCTTGAGTCTAACTAGGGCGTTTTTGGCCTCTTGGTTCAATTTAAATTTCCCTGTGAACTTAAGGGCTTCAAAGAATGCATGCGACTTGTTAGACAGCCTGGATATGAATCTTCTCAAGGCCTCCATTCTTCCGGTGAGTTTTTGGATTTCACCTAGAGTCTTGGGCGAAGGGAATGCCTGGATCGCCGTTATTTGCTCTAGATTCGCTTCAATCCCCCTATATGTGACTATGTACCCCGAATTTTCCCGGAGCTTACTCCGAATGAGCACTTAGAGGGGTTGAGCCTCATGTTGTACTTCCTCAAGGTAGAGAAGGCTTACTGTGGGTGGGCTATGTGGTCTTCCGCGTCTAAGGACTTGACCAGCATGTCTTCTATATAGACTTCCATGGTTTGGCCGATTTGGTCTGCGAACATAATGTTGACTAGCCTCTGATAAGTGGATCCTCCATTCTTCAACCCAAAAGGCATTACCTTGTAGCAATAGATTCTGTGAGAGGTCATGAAGGACATCTTTTCCTGGTCAAGAAGAAGAAGAAGATGGTGTCAATTTGTGGCATCTACCAGCTTATCTATGTGAGGCAGTGGAAAAGGATCTTTGGGGCAAGATTTTTTTAGATCCGTGAAGTCTATGCAGACCCACATTTACCATTTTTCTTCCGGACCACGATGATGTTTGCTAGCCAATCCGGATAGTGGACCTCTCTAATGATCCCAGCCGCCAGGAGCTTTTTTACTTCATCGTTGATGATCTGGTCTCGTTCCAGCTCGAACTTCCTCCTTTTTTGCTTGATTGCCGGGTATGAGGGATCCACTTGCAGCTTGTGGACTATGACTTGTAAGTTTATTCCTGGCATATCCACGTGGGACAAGACGAAGCCGTCTGCGTTGGATCTGAGAAGGTCTATCAGCCTTTAGCATATGCCTTCCTGTAATCTTGCCCCTATTCTGAGGTTTCTGCCTTGTTCTCCGCATACCAGAGGGACGTCGTCCAGCTGTTCCACTTCCGGCTCTTCAGTGTGCAATGCGGGAAATAGCTTCTCTAATTGCTATATTGGAGCCGTCTTTCCCTTCAAGGTGGTCTGGTAGCATGATCGAGCGTTTTCTTGCTCACACTTAATCTCTTTAATTCCCCATGGGGTTGGAAACTTGAGTACTTGGTGAAAGGTTGATGGCACTTCTCTCATCTCATGTATCCAGGGTCTGCCCATGATCATATTGTAGGCGGAGGGACAGTCTATGACAGAAAACTTAGTGGATAAGTTGATTACTCCGACGCACACCAGAAGTGTTATTTCTCCAATGGTTTGCTTAACTTCCCCCAATGACGCCCACTAGCGGCGTGGTCCTCTTGATTAAGGCTTCCTAGGTCAGACCCAGGTCCGTGTATGCTCCCAGGAAAAGCACGTTCGTAGAGCTTCCATTGTCGATGAGTACTCTCTTAACCAAACAATTCGCCACCGACAAGGAGACAACTAATGCGTCATGATGTGGTGTCAGGATTCCGTCTTGTCCTCCAGCCGTGAAACTTATGACTTCCTAGCTGAGATTTTGGCGATTGACTTTCGGGGTGCTATGATTTTTTTAGCGAGCCTTGTGCTTTTCTTGGTAGCGGCGTGTGTGATGCCACTTATCTCTAAACCTCTAGATATGACATTCATCACCCTATCATGCCTTGGGGAAACAGGTGCTTGACGGCCGGCTGGGACTCCTTCTTAGCCTTGTTGGAAAGGAATTCTCGTAGGTATCCCTTCTTGAGCAGCTCGTTGACTTTTATTCTTAAGGATATACAATCCTCTGTTCTATGATCATGGTCATTGTGGAAGTCGCACCATTTGTTTGGATTCCGGTGGTTGTCGGGTGTTCTCATCTTCTGGGGCCATTTGACTTGGCCTCCCATCTCTTTCAAGACTCCTACCAGTTCCACGCTCGATGTTGAAAGGTTGGATACGTCTGGCTAGGTATGAACCAGTGGGAATCTATTGACGTCTGGCTTACCCAGAGGTTTGTGTCCTTTGGCTCCTTGCTGTCCATCGTCTCTGGTAGGTCTTTGGTAGGGCTTGTCATCTTTGCTCGTCTTCTCGGTCCTCATGACCCGAGATTCTTGCCTAGCAAGCAGATCTTCTTCCCACTTGATATGTGCCTCAGCCCGGGAGAGCACATCTTCCATCATTTTGCATTGATACTTGGTGAGCTCGTTGTATAGGTCACCATCAGGCAGAAGTCCTCTCTTGAAGGCAGAAATTGCGGTAGCAACACTGCAATTTGGGATGGTAACTTTCTGATTATTGAAGCGGTGAAGGTAGCTCCTGAGCGGTTTTTCTTTACGTTGCCTGATCTCATAAAGGTCATCAGAGGACTTAAGAATCACTCTACTGCTAGCAAATTGCTCCACAAATAGATCAGTCAGATGAGCAAAGGATCTTATGGTTCCGGTTGGAATTGATATGAACCATTGCAAGGCGGCCCCCATCAGGCTAGAGCCAAACCACTTGCACATGGCGGCTTCCTTATGCTCCTTCTGGATTACCACAATAAGCATCTTCTTCTTGTATTGTGCAATGTGATTGTCCGGTTCAAAAGTCCCGTTGTATGGCCTGACGAATGGGAAGGTAAACTTCTTGGGCATATCGATGAGGGCGATCTCCTCTGAGAAGGGAGTGTCCGCGTAGGAGCTCAGGGCACTTTTCCTCAGGGGAGGTGAGAAACCCGGAAGTCGCTCGATCACCGACTACAACGCCTCAAATTTACTGGAGAACATCTGCTCAAGTCGTCTGGCTACTTCAGATAGTGGGGTGAGGCCTGCGGCTTGTGTCTCTTCTATATCTATTAGGTCTTCTTGCTCTTGAGCAAGGTTTTGGTCATCTTGGATCCCCGCTACTGCTGGGTTTTCTCCCTCTCCCAGGTTATTTGTACGAGGAGTTTCCAGAGTTGGCACCCGAGGTACCCGGACCCTAAACCTGTGATTTGTGGCTTGATTCGTCATCAGAGTCGAGTTTGCCTCTCTGAGGGTCTCGTTCTGTAGCTCTAATTACTGTAGGCGCTGCGTGTTCTCTTGGAGCATTTTGGCATGAGCCTCCATCTGTTGCCTCAGGGTCTGAAGCTCTGCAGCTACTGCGTCAGATCCAGTTGGAGTCTGATCTGTTCGAAGCTGCTCCATCTCTCCTAGTCTCTTTTGCAAAGTCTCTAGTTGAG
>OVAN01015793.1:125-11065 GCA_900406275.1 Anastatica hierochuntica
TGTGATTCAAGTTATGTTGAGGATGACGAAGTTCATGAAATAAATCGAGCATACTTTGTCAAATCATCACAGGAGTATCGTGTCAAAACGAAGGACAACGACGTTGACGATGGTTGTGGTGAAGTTTTAATGCGTGAAACCAATGGAGAAAGTGAAAACGAAGGCCGATTGGTAGTTGATTTCGCCAAGAAAGATCAAATCTTTAGAGACAAAGGTGTTTTGAAGGCAACAATTGAGATTTGTGCGATGAAGAATAGTTTTGATTACAACGTTCTCAAATCAATAAAAAAATGGTGGTATATTCGATGTAAGGATAGGTTATGCAATTGGAGTGTGCGTGCGGAATGTCTGGATGGATCTACATACTTCATGATTAATAAGTGTGTGGCAAGACATACATGTGCTTCTTCGAGTAAAACCAAATTCGGAAAAACACCTTCTACAAAAACCATTGGGAATTTGATAAAGCATCAATATGAGGGTACTAATGAAGGTCCACAAGCGAATGAGATCATTCAATTTGTGCGATTGGAGTATGGTTGTGAGATCAGTTATTCACACGCTTGGGAAGCTCGTGAATTTGCAATAGCAGATGTTAGAGGTATACCAGACAAAAGTTATGGTAAAATACCTTCATATTTGCATATNATAAAATACTTTCATATTTGCATATGATCAAAGAAGCTAATCCTGGTACACATACTCACTACGAAACTGACGATGATGGGAGATTCAAGTATCTATTTCTGTCATTTGGACAATCAGTCAGAGGATTCTACAATGCCATTCGTAGAGTGATTGTTGTTGATGGAACTTTTCTAAANCAGAGTGATTGTTGTTGATAGAAATTTCCTAAAGAATAAATACAAAGGTGTTCTTCTTGTTGCTACAGCTCTAGATGGTAACTCTAATTTGTATTCGATTGCATTTGGGGTTGTTGATTCAGAGAATGAAAATTCATGGGAGTGGTTCCTAAGACAATTGAATGTTGTTATTGGTGATGATAAAGGCTTAACTTTTGTGTCAGACATAAGTTCGTCCATTGCTAAAGCGCTTGGTAATGTCTACCCTCAATCTACACATGGAATTTGCATATTCCATTTGTTGAACAATGTTGTAACATTTTTCAAGACAAGGGGGTTGGTTGCCTTGATTGAAAAGGCTTTACGGGCGTATAGGTTTACTGATTTTCAGGAAATTTTTGCTGAGATTTATGATATGTTTCCTGCGGTTGGAAGATATTNGGATGCTGATTCGAGAAAATGGGCTTGTTTTCTGTTCCCTGGATTTAGGTACGATATTAGGACAAATAATCCATCAGAGTCGATAAATTCAGTTTTGAGATCATCTAGAGAGTATCCAATTATTCCTTTGCTTGATAGTATAAGAGAATTGATGACACGATGGTTCTATGAGCGTCAAATGTTAAGCTCAAAGCAGATTGATCCTTTAACTATTAATGTGGAGAAAAAGATTGACATGCAGATTGAGAAGGCAAAAGGATTTCAAGTTTAAAAGGTGGACAATAATAGATCAATTGTTAGAGGAGACAAGTATGATTGTCATATTGATTTGGCAAGAAGAACATGTACATGTGGGAAGTATGATTTAGGAAAAATTCCTTGTAGACATGCCATTCCTGCAATTTATTCGCGAGGAATGGAAGTACACAAATTTACAGATGCCCTACTCACCACGAATTCGTGGAGAAATGCTTACGCAGAGAGCATTAATCCAATATCGAAGCTAGATGCTGAATGGAATGTCCCAGAGGCTGTTAAACTCGCCAATGTTTTACCTCTAGAGTCACGAAGCGGTGCTGGAAGAAGGAGGAAGAGAAGGTATGAAACAATGGAAGACAAGATAAGATCATCGCAAGGATCACAAAGAAGTAAGAAGCACAAATGCAGCCGCTGTGGTAATGAAGGACACAAGAGAAGGACATGTGACATATCTATTTAGCATGTTAATCTTTCTATGTTTTCTTGTTTTGTTTTGTTCAATATCTATTTTTGTTTGCTATTACGCATAAACCAAAGTTTTTTTTGTTCAAGCGATCATATTTGCTCTTTGACAAATTTATGAAGCAATTCAAGTTCAATTAATATTTGGTCATGAACCAAGTACTTACGAAGTCGATTTCCAATTGCTCTAATGGTAGATGTAGTGTTCGTATATTGTTGAGTTTCATTTAGGTTTTAGGCATTTAGGGTTTAGGGTTTAAGGTTTAAGGTAAAGGTTTAGGGTGTTGACGTTATAAGTAGATGGAACACGTATTATAGATCAGGTAGTTTAGACCTGTTAAAACAATATAAAATCCGAAACCCCAACCCCTTTTAACCTACTCGTGAAAGACGAACCCTAGAGACACGACGTTGAAGACCTTTTCCAATTAAGAACAATCCTTTCTTCATTTGATTAAGATCAAGTTTCTCATCGTCTCATTTCTAGATCTTTTTCGATTAAGAACAACCCTTTTTTTATCTTAATGTTTATGATTAAATCTAGTTACAGGTCAAAATGAGCAATTTAGCATCAGATTCTAGTAGAACATCAAGTGGTCGATCTATGAGAAGAGTTGTGGGAGTCCCGACTCATTGCAGGTGTGGGAAGCACTTAGTAGCGAAATTCTCGAAGCCAGAATGGAATTCGAACCGCAGATACTATCGGTGCGCATATGCGGCAGTTGAGAAGGTAAAACATTTTTGAACTCAGTTTATTCGACTTATTCTTTGTGCTCAATGTTGTAAATTTCTCTTTGCAGCTGAAATCAACTCCTTCACCTGATAATCAGCGATCCTCTTAGCATTTTCCAACGAAGCGATCCTCCTACCTTTTACCTCGAGGTCGAGGGAAAAATCTTGTTCCTTCCTACTCAAAACCGTTACTTGAGAGATAAGACTCTTAACCTCAGCTTGGAGCTTAGAGACTTGAAATTTACCTGAGTCTAGCTCTTCCTTAGTGACTTTGAAAAGATCCCTCACTTCATCAAGCTCCCAGGCATCTGGGGAGCCTTTAACCGTACCCTCAAAATTCAACTGAGCTCTGTTAATAGCTCCAGCTAGCTGGTTAAGACACGACGAGACGATAATGAAAATGACATAAATAAAAAAAGGAGAATTTGATAAATCAACGATCAATACCTGACCAAGGTAGTAAGCGACATCGATGTATTCCTCTTGGTTAGTCAAATTACTGATAGTAGGAAGGGAGCATCCAATTCTCTTTATGTGACGCATCAACATCTCTAACCCTTAGGCATCATCTAAAACCGATCCAGGTTTCGAGTGAGAAAAGGTCCAGCCTACGGTACCTCCTTTGGATGAGGAGGACGAGAACAGCGATGCCTTGTCTCCATGATCAGGTCTGGGTCTCTTACTTGGAGGAATCTTCAGCTCCTAATGATCCCGCACTTGAGGAGGACTCGTGTCCATTGCCTGAAATTCAGGTTCCTGAGCTTTCTCTTGGACCTGCGAGGTCTCTGGAATGACAGAGATAAGAACAACCGACTTCACAACGTTCGAGGTCCCGTCGTCAAGGACCTCCCGAAGGGAACCTATGAAGGAACCACCCAAAGTTTTCTCACTCCCACGAGATTGGGACCCACCAATGGGCTTGATCTTCTTACCTTTAGCACGAAACGAGGGATGGGGAGGCATCACTTGCTGTCTTTTGGTTTCAAATGTGCTACCTTCTGTAGAAATACAGACAATGGCATTATCGTCGGAAACTGCTAAGAAGAAGAAAGAATGATTAGCGGAATAAAAAGAAAAAAGGTTAAAACTAAACAAGGAGTCAATTACCTTCTAGTTGCTCGATAGGAATCAGAACGGGGAACTGAATGTGATATCATTCCGCGAACCTGGCACTTCCAATCCTTGAGGTAGGATAGGAAAGCTAGTTAACTAGACTCTGTTTCAGCTTTCTGACCAAGGCTCTAGCTAGTTTTTCGGAGAGTCTTGAGGGATCAGGGATACTTGCAAAATCAATGAAAACGGTTAATGATCAAATATCAGGAATAACATAAAAGCGTTTTCCTTTAAAGCTCATAACCGGAAACGTTAGACCAAGAATTCTTCAGGTTTCCAATCCTCATCGTTTATGGAGAACTTAAAAATGTTATGACCCTGACGATCAGGGAGATAGTAGGTTCCGCCAGCTCCTTTAGTTGGAGGGCTCTCCTTGATTGTATAAAGACTCATCATATGAGAGACTTGGAGGTCGATACCTTCTTCTCTAGACTTAGTGATAAAGCCATGAACTAACCGAATAAATGAGGGAAAAAGTTGAGGGTAGGCAAGATTATAATGATCTAAGAGGTCTAAAAGTAAAGACGGGAGAGGAAGTCTAAGGTGACATTTGGAGATGTAATTCTCGTAAATGCAAAACAAGCTTTCTTGAACATTCTCGGGAGTCTCTTCAGGAGCGCATGCTCTCGCAAGCTCTTTTGGTCCCCCACCTCAATCATCAGAGTGAAAACCTCCTTTTCTTTAAGGGTGGAGGGATGGTGAGGGCCAAAAGAAGAAGCTCCAGCTTTCGCTACCTTAGAACTCTCCCCTTTCTTGGGACGTTTAGAGACCCTTGTGGAGTTTTCGTCCTCTTTAGCTTTCTTCTGCATCTGCTCACCGATCTCCTGCTTGATCTTCATAATCTCCGGTCTCGTAAGAGGAACCCTACATTCACCGGAGCCTTCCTTATGTTTGTCCATTAAGGATACGGGGGGGGGGGGGGGTTNAAGGAAAAGAGGGGCTAAGAATTCAGAAATCTAACCCTGGGGAGATTCGCAACTAAGAACTTATAGCAGATAAAAAATTTTAAAGGAAGACGATGGAGGAATAATCGTTGATTAACTAAGCACTTATACAAACAAAAGTAACAAGAAAAGGAAAGAGGTAGAAGTTACCTTGAGATGAGCGTGGAGACGTGTGATAATGGACAAAAGTAGTTAATGAATACAGTCTTTATATCAAATCACGTCTCGGAAATCATAAGGACCTCTTCGGTTTCCCTTTAATCTGAGCCATTGATCTGGCAGAAAATCATCTCAGCCGTCGATTCAAATAAGTGGTATCTCCAAGAAAGATACGAACTTATCATTAGTTGAGACAAAGGGGATCAATCCGGCGGCAAATAGGTTTAGCACTCGAAACAATACAACTTTATTTCGAGTGTTGGGGGCAACTGTTGGGCATAAGATTCGATCCGTATGCCAAAAACCCATTATGAGCAAAATCCAATTAACCAAAGGGGTAAAGAAATTGGGCTGACGAAGGAGGTTCATTCAATTTCGGATTCAGGTTTGAGCCTTCAGCAGGCGCCGAAGGCGAAGGCTGCAAAAGTTAGGTTTCAGACAGCAAGCACCGAGGTCTAGGACTCGGTCAAAGAGGTTACCGCGAATGCCGTCATTTAAGAAGAAGATCTCAAAGGAAGTTACAACAGCTTTAGGTCATGAAAAAGTTTATTTAAAGGAGAGGAAGAGGGAAAGAACGAATCTTCTTGAATCCATCAGGAGACTTAGACTTAAACTAGCATTCAATTAACTATTCTTGTATTCAATCATTTTAACTTCATCATTCTCTTTGTAATAAACGAATATACTACAGAAACCTTAATACAAAATCGGTTTATCATCTAAAGTTCTTATGGGATTCTCCCACATTTAGCTTTTCCTCATCTCAAACATCTCAGAAATCTAAGTGTGGATTTCGTTGTCCACACCAGCCACTGGTCGTATTGTTTTTCAATATAAATATTTTATTTTGATTCAATATTATGATCTTTTTTTTAAAAAATAGTTACAATAGTCATATTTTTTAATTTAAGTTCATCCCAAGTCTCCACATTTCTAGGCAATGTGGTTGACTACAAATGTAGAAGACTAAAAATGAAAATAATTAATACATTTTTTAAAAATATGTTCAGGAGAAATGGCTAGAACAGATCCGGGCTCCATGCAACTATTATCATAGTCCGAAAAATCATAGAATCACTACATATATTTGTTCAACGTAGCAAAAATGGAGTAAAAAATCCAAAGATTGGTGCATTGTGCGAAAAGGTTTTCTTCACCATTTTTCCAAATCAACAGATTGAGTAGTTGTGCAACCCATTGTTACACCACCTGGAATCGCGTCTACGTAGAGCATGGTGTGTGTAATCTTCGTAGAACACGACGTTTTATGGGAACCATGCGTTCTTCTTGAACATGATATTCTCTCCTTTAGCTACCGCGAATTCCTTTGGTCAAAAGGCTAGACCACCATGAAGTAGTTGTTTTTCTTCACGATCTCCTATATAAAATGTCCTGGAATTGTCATCATTTCTAGAACTTCATACACCAAAATATTACTATATAAACGATACATACGTGAACAGATCAATGTAAGGGATACTAAATGTCGAACCATAAGTTCTACCAAGTTAGAAATTTTACTATAAGAGAAATTGAAATCGGCTAGGACCAAAACCGAGAACGATTTTTGATGAAATATTTTCTAAGGTCACCTTGATATATTAGCAGAGAGAGATCGAGACTGAATCGGGTTTAATGGTGGCACCAAAACTTTGGGTGAAGATGATGTAGTGAAGAAGATTAAATCGGCTCTCTGTTGGTGCTTCCAACTTCTTCTTTTGATTTCCTTGCTTCATTACGAACAATCAAGGACGGAGAGACAAAAATATACTACGATACAATCTTTGGATTTATGGGTTCCAAAAAGTTGAAGCAAGACCTCAACACAGACTTATTCTTCTTTCTTGTAAGTTGAGTTACGTATAATTCAGCTTCTTGGTTATCTTGTAAGTTGAGTCACAATAGCGTTGTTGTGAACATGAGCAAAGAAAAAATAATGGTTACAAAAATAGACGAATCCAACCATGAAATTATCACAAGATGAACGTTAACGTAATCCATAACGATAAAAATTGGTGTATCAGAATATGCTAATACGAATTACATGTATATGAACTTATCATAATGAAATTATCACAATATGAACAACAAACCTTTAAAAAAAATTAAAAGAGGTGGAGGTTTTGAATTGTGAAAAAGAAAAGAAAGAGAGACTATTTATACAAGTAGAATAAGACCTAGGGTTTAAGCTTTAATCAAATTTTTTTTAAAAAATTTAAATAGATAAACACAAAAGAAAAGATAAAGATGTTGAAGATTACAAACAGAGATTTACCGGGCGTAGACAACTTTTGATTGACCGAAATTGAAAATCTTATTCTAAGAGATAAATACATATTTTTGTGCAGGGGTAAAACGGTCTAAAAACGGTTGGAGGAAAATAAGGGACCATTACTACGATGTCACACAGGAAAATTAAAAATTGTGCATCCCTAATCCGCCATAATAATTAACTACACACACACATATATTTATGTATGTCGTACAAAGTACATAAATTAATTTAAATAAACTTACTTTTTATGTATTTTGAATTAGTCCAGTTTCCCTGGATTGATAATTAGACCAAACATTTATTTATGGCGAGTGAATTTTTTTTGGTTTATTGTGAACTATAAAATTTTTAACTTACCCATAAATATTTAAGCCAAAAATGTGTTTTAGTATAAAAAAGAAGACTACAATAAGCTAAAAATTAGGCTGTCGTTTTTGGTCTCGAATCATGGGGGTTGTTTCCGTTGGAATATGACAATTCAGACAGTTCTATTTAGGTCTATTTGTATCTAGTTAAATTTCAGACCAGTTAGGGTCTAATCCTCTCATGCTCAAATTAGATTTTGAAATTTTAGGCGTACTCAAAATTTTTCTCTATATTCATGTCCACTTTTTTCCTTTTTTTTTTGTCATCAGCGTAGTGGCTTAGTAGTTCCCTGAAAATGGCATCACCCCGGGTTCGAACCCAGGTAAATGAGCTTGGTCAATAGAGGTGGTAACCACTGTACCACTTGTGCCGCTCGTCCACTTTTTTCCTTTAAATTGTTTGTTTTTCCATTTTTTAATTTTAAGGTTTATTCCTTTAAATTGTATATTTATTTTCCCTTTTTTGGTTTTAAAAAATCTATAATATGCCTTTAAATATTTGATATAATATATCGGAAAGGAATATTCGATTTTAGCAATATAGTTTCAAAGTAAATATAAATTTTTTAACATTTTTTGGCATATGAAATTTGAATATATTGATATATTCCAAAAAAATAAACATTTGTTTCTTATCTTCTTCAATCAACTATAAACATTTGTTCTTATATATATATGTATATATATATATATATATATATATATATATTTGGATCTTTGATGTAGTTTCGTTATAAAATAAACAGAATTCAATGTTTACCAAAAAAAGAATATGTTCAAATTTTGATTTATTGTTAAACATTAATTATTATTTGGTTAACAATTTTAATGAGTTATTTGAGATTTTGAATATATTGATATATTGTAAACTATATATCTACTAAAGATCTTATTAGACATTTAGTAAATGCTCAATTTTTTTGAGTACAAAATCGTAATACAACTATGATCTTATTTGTCTTCAAGATCATACAAAACGTTAATACGATTACATTACGATAATGTTTGGTAAATAAGCACTAAGCACTAACCTGATTTGAGTACAAAACAACTAAACGCTATACAAGCACTAAATTACATACAACTTTCGTAACAAAAGTATATACAACCATAATCATCCGCAAGAAAGTAACATAGCGAATCATGTTACATGACATACACCACATCCTATTCCTACTAAAATTCAAGAAAACATAATTAGGTCACTGTGCCAATTGTAAATGTAAGGCCAGTCCGACATTTTCAATTTTTTATAATGTCTTAGATCAAAATAAAAATTTGTGCCGAAGCAGTTGGTTCATTTGCCTATGTTGTGGACCGGTTCCAGTAAGAAAGATGGTGTAATAATGTGGCCAAGATTCACAAATGCATATGGTCACAACAACTGCGTACCTTTTCTATGCACATAAATATTATTATATATACATACATAAGCACACACATGATCGCTCAGTACACATATATACTGAATATAAAGTTGACAAAAATCGAACCCGTTGAAAACAAAAAACTAACCGGAATTGTTTTCAAGGTTAAATCGGTCGTTGCTCATCTTTCTTTCTAAAAATTTATAGAAACAAGAAGTTTATTTTTTTATATTATCCTATATAATTTTCACAAGAACACGACGTTAAAAAAGTATATATAGGATGAAAGTTAAAACACATAATTATTTAGACCATAAAAGCTAAAAGAAAGGATACACAAATTGAAAACACGACACATGATAATTATTCTTTGGCTGCATATTCTGTAGAATGATCATGATTTATTAGATGTTATTTTTATTTAAATACAATGTAATTATACTAAATGATAATTACTTTTATATGTTTCTTGTCCATGGCACGGTGCCAAGAGCATGCACATATATAAAAAGATAGACGAACTTTGGTATTTATAAATTATTCCATCTGCCATAAAGACATTGAAAATCGATTAGAGTTATTAGGGTAAAGATCAAATGATCTTATTAAGGTTTTGCCAAAAGATGATCGGAGGATACGTTTCAAGATAAATATATTTATATAAAGTAGACGAATTAGGGTTATTTTTTTTTTTTGGCGACATCAATAACCACGCAGAAAAATAAGGAACACCTAGTATGAGAAGGTAAATAATTAACATGTGTATTATAAGAGCTTTTGACCAGGTATGAAAATACCTTATGTATAAAAGATGTAGAATATGCATAACATCAAGAATTGTAAATATATATTAAGAGACTTGTATATATCTTATACCCTATATTATGTTCGTTTCAAAAAACGAAAGATAAAAAACTGTTTTTCTTAGCCATCAAAAAACATACGATACAAAACTATATTTTTTCACGAAGGTTACGTGTTCATGATAAGGATGTTATCATAGATCATCAACACGAACCTTTTGTAAAAAATATTTGAGATCGAAGGAGCTAGAAATTTTGAGTTGAAAAAAACGAAAGAGAGACTACCTATTTATATAAGTAGATTAAGGATCTAGGGTTTAACGTTTAACCTACAAAAAAATTTTCAATAGATAATCATCAAAGAGAAGATAAAGATGTCGAAGATTGCAAATAGTGATTTATCGAACGTAGAAAGCTTTTGATTGACCAAGATTAAAACTATTTTTCCAAGAGATAAATACATATTTTGCACAAGGGTAAAACGGTCCAAAAGCGGTTGGAGGAAAATAAGGGACGGCCACGATGACGCCACACAAGATAATAAAAATTGTACGTCTCAGATCCCGCCACGTCACGTATCATAATTTTCGGAATAATTTTTTACTATTTTTCGAGAAAAATCCTCGCGATGCCACATCACCAACGTGCTCTCTAAGATCGCCACGTCACCAACGTGCTCTCTAGGATCGCCACGTCAGTTTTTGACTTCGTATTTAATAATAGTACTAGTTGGCCGCCCGCGAGAATTCGCGGGTATAAGTACTCGCAGCTATAAGTATTATATGGAGGATTTAATTATAGTGTCCTTTTTATGTTTATTTATCAGAGTAAATTATTTTAAATTTTACAATAACATAGTGAGTTTATGAGTGATATGGAAGAAACTTTTAGCTATCTTATTTATAATCTTAAAGATTTTTATAGGGATGGACGTCACATATTCGGTTCGGTTCTTCGGTTAGTTAGGCTTATCTTATTTATGTGAAATTTTACCATCTAATCCGAAATTTTTTTTAGTTATCTTATTTAAAGATTTTTATAGGGATGCACGTCAGATATTTGGTTCGATTCTTCGGATAGTTAGGTTTAAAAACTATTCGAGTATTTTAAAATTTTGGTACAGTTTCGATTTTGTTCTTTCCGGTTCTTGTTTAGTTCAGTTCCTATATTTAGAAACCAATATTGAATCAAACTATATTTTGGTTCTGGTATTTATCA
>OVAN01015794.1:0-11062 GCA_900406275.1 Anastatica hierochuntica
AAGGGTCTTTGAGGGGGTTTTAAAACTTTAAAATGTCCCTTAGATCCTCTGCGAGGATCTAGGAAAAACTTAGTTGATTCCATGGTTGGCGACAAAAAAATGGCTAAGATACAAGAAATTGCTTGATTTAGGCTCCTTGTAGCTTCAAGTGTGTATCCTTGTGTTTTTGAGGTTCTAATCCATAAAATCACCGTAAAATGGTATATAAATTTTAAATTTACTTGTTTACCTCAAAATTTTTGAGTTTATGCATGATCCGGCCAAGAAAATGTGAAAATTGGACATTCGGTAATGTTTTTCTCGGCCAANAGGGAATGGGACGGTCGGGACGTGGAAATGGGTAGTCGGGATGGGTTGAGGCATGGGACAGGCTATTACCGGGTGGCGAACTAGATAGCACTAGGGTTGGACACCACAGTCCACGCGGCCGGTCGTTGGAGGCGAAAGCCTTGGCAGTTTGAAGCACAAAGCCCCTGCCACCGGTCAGGGGCTTGTTTTGCCTAGACGACCGGTCGTGAGACTCTCTGGACCGGTTCTGGGAGCTTCCTGGGACCGGTTGGTGGTGCTCCTATGACTAGTCGATGCCTTGTTTTTTGGGAGATCCTGTATTACGGCTCAAACATCCAAAACATGTCCGGATCAAATTTTCTCCACTTTTCTTCCTTTCCATAGTAAGTTCCTACGAAAATCAAAGAATTAAGACTTAAAAATATTTATTAAAACTTATAACACCACATTAAACAACTCTTTCCTAAGATCAAAGTCTAAAAATCAAAATAAAGTAAAATTTAAAGAAATAAAACGTATGAGTTGCCTCCCATATAACACTTTTTAAAAATCAATTAGCTCGACTCCTGGGCAGTTTTAGACGTGAGGAAGCCTCAGTGGAGAGTTAAATCTCAATCCTTCTGTTGTAGATCCTTGAGATGAAAGCTCTTCGTGTTCTTATGCTTCTACTTCGAATTCAAACATTCTTATCGGTTGAGGGCATCTAACTTCCATGGTTGGATATCCATGAGGTGCTTTCATGTAGTAAAGTCCTTATCAACATCAATGAAGTGCATTTTTTCATTTGGCCAGTCCATGATATCTCCTATAGTTTCAAGAAAGCCTCTTCCAAGTATTAAACTTGACGAATGCTTCTCCGCTATGTCAATAACCTGAAAGTCGGTAGGCACAAGAGCGTTATTGATTCTTACTAAGATACCATATAATGATCCTACAGGTCTTCGTATTGATCCATCTGTGAAGATGATATACATCTACGAAGTCTTGAAGTTTGTGAAACCAAGCCGTGCAGCAATATGTGATGGCATGAGGTTTACTCCAACTTCGGAGTCGCATAGAGCGTTCTCAAAGACTTGTTTATTGATGGAATACTTGATCCCTGATGTTGTTGAACATGCCTTGTATGCGTTCTAAGTCTTGTGTTTCGTACTCAAGACACTTCCTGAGCTCTTTTTA
Source organism: Anastatica hierochuntica (assembly GCA_900406275.1). Lineage (NCBI taxonomy): Eukaryota > Viridiplantae > Streptophyta > Magnoliopsida > Brassicales > Brassicaceae > Anastatica > Anastatica hierochuntica. The sequence continues at coordinate 1,465 of OVAN01015794.1, forward strand.
AGTGGGCAATGCTCTGTCAAACGTCAAATCAGCTGGTAAGTCTTGAGATATCTTGATAAATGCTTCCCAATTATCCCATGAATTGGAGGTATTTGATTCTCTTGATCCCAAGTTGACATTGTCACTTTTGTGCTCAAACCGAGGCCTAGATTTCGGTTGACTGGCTCGTATTTTTTCTGTCCTCTTAAAGAACGTGCATGATGCTACTTCTTGGGGTTTGTTTTTATTGTCAAAATGCTTGAAATCAAAAGTAGGACTTCTCCCTTTAGGTCATTAGGCTTAGTGACGAATTTAGTGAAATTTTCTTCATTCTCCACTAGTTTCTTCTCAATGTCTTTGAGATGAGACCTTAGGATATCAATATTGATCTTGATATCACGAATCTTAGGGGTTTCGTGGTCCATTCTTCCCATGTTTTCCTTGTCCTCTTGCAAGTCATCTTCCATCTTCTTGTTCATTCCAGTGGCACTAGACACCAGTTCTCCCAAACTATCTTCCAACTCTTTAATCCTTTCACCATGTTCTTGCTTGAACCTTTTGATCATTAACTATAAGACTCTGAATTCCAAAAAATAGCTCCTTTTCTTGGCCTTCACGTCCTTAGCCAAAGACTCAAGTATTTTGTCCATATATTTCACGTTGATCTTCTCTTCAAGGCGATTTTAAGCTTCTCCTTGGGTTTTTGTGGAAGTTCGTGGGGAACGAGTGTCGAATAGCTTTTGGATAGCTGCTTCTATGTGACTTAGCATCGTGTTTAGGGCTTGAACCGTGAGTTCAAGCTTCTCAATTCTTTCCTCAAGGGCGAAGTATTGATTATCTATACTAGTATAGATTTTCTGCTCCGTATCGCTTTGAATCTCGAGGAGTTACTCTGTGAGGTGCTCGACCTTGAGCTCCAGAGACTTTAGAGGTGTGTTGGGACTTGGACGATGAGGTAAGGAACGTGATATCTCTCACCTTTGAGTGATAGGTCATGAGAGATATCGCAGTTGCTCATGGGGAAGAAAGTTGTGGAGATTTCGGTTCAGGGAACTTCGTTCATGGTTTTGAAGCATAGGTCTTCTTTGTTGGGATTGATATGAGTTTTCCAGCGGTATTAAGTCAAGATAGCATCCTCCTTGAATGGATTCATGGCTTGTACTTTGCCTCCAATCATGTTCTTCATGAGGTTGATCACTTGGCTCAACATAGTATCTCTCAAGCTCATAGGCATGAGGATAATACTGAGTATCATCCATGAATTCGAGTGAGTGAAGATTAGGGTAACTAAATTCTTCAAATTTTTCGTCCATGGCTGTAGAGAGGCTTAGGCTTTGGTTGTTTTTATTTTCCCTGAAAAACACAAGAAAAACAATTAAATAGGTTAGTATGTTGGAAAAATCATATTCCTAGTAGGAAAAGGATAATTTCAAGTGTTATTATCTACAAAATAAAAGGGAGCACATAATTATTAGTAAGTTGATCTAAATCATATGTGTTAAAACCCTAAAAGAATTAAAATAAGTTAGAAGAAAAAGAAAATCGAAATTTTTTACAAGAAAAACGATTCTTTTACAAAGAACTCGAAATTGCAGAGAAAGAGATAGAAAGAAAGAAAAATTTTCGTAGACATAATCCTAGATCTAAATTCAAAGGTGAACAAAACTAGTCCTTGAAACGAAGCCAAAAACTTGATGTGGGCTCAAGTTTTACCCCAGTTAAAACCTAGTTGCAAGTATACAACATCTGCAGTAATACTTCGGGATCGAATCCACAGGGACTAGTAGTCACACTTAGAACCTATATAATTTTAGACTAAGCTAAGAACAAAATATTCAAGGGTGATGTCACTGTTTTTATTTGGTTTTCATGGTTTTATTGATGCATATGAACCTACTCTACATGCTCATTTACAAAGGATAGATCACTGAAAAGATATGCATAAAACAGTAGAAAGTTAAACTAAACAAGTAGGAGTTAAAAACGACTACGGGCATTCAGTTTCGGTCTAGAACACATCCACTAAGGTAAATCCTCTCCACTTTTGAAGTTTGAGATTCTATGCTTAATATCAAAAGGACCTAGACTTTCTTATGGCATGTGGGAACCGAAATTCTCACTGTCAATGATATGTGGTTCGAGGATTCTGTAGCCAAAGATCAACAGATCAAGATTGCGAATTAGCGAATTATTGAATAAGAAATAAGAAAGTAAACTGCGAAGAAAATATGACAGAAATCGTGAGTAAATTAGATAACGAAATACGAAATAGATTGGGAAGCGATATGGATTAACGGTGAACAAGTAACAGGATTCGTAAGACAAGTTAACGTGAGTGAATACAAAGTGAAAATGAGAACAGATCTAAAGTATGCAGAAAGCGTAAACGGAGAGCGATTCGACAGACACAGTTAACAAAGAAGTTAAGGGATCTTATTCGAATTTCGTGATCGGAGCGTGCGCAACCGATGTTAAGCCGTGGCCGCAAGATTTGTTGGTGACAATTACCTAGAACTAAGACGCAGACTCGTAACCTAGTTGAGACGCAGCTCGCTAACGAAAAACCAAACAAGAACCCTAGTTCGGTCTTCAATCGGTTTCAAGACTCGTCCGTAGGTCTGGCGTCAATTGGCATTTTAGACATTCCTTCGAAGCGTCGCGGTTCTCTAACGCTTTTAGTAGTTTTGCATCGCTACTGAGGACGTATCGTGTGGTCTTGTGAAAGTTATCCGAGGGCCTATGATGCTGAACTCGGAACTTAGATGCTTTAGTTGCTTGCGGATGGACAGAGTTTATTCGGAGATTGGCCACGATTGACTATCCCTGAAACTTTGAAATCAGGTCGGGAAGAGACAGTCTGAACGATGGGAATCTTGGAGCTTTCAGATATCCTTACGATTCCCATGTCCGAAGGAGAAACATCGTTTCCGAGATCCTTTTCAGGCATCGATTTCGTCGGGACAGTTTTTGACCCCAACATGGCCTCAAAATAATAAACACACATACAAACGATCAAGACTAAATGTTCACGATTCTAAAGTCGATCTACTTTCGAAGCCTAATTAGAAAGACTGACCAAATAATACATCCAGTGGTAAGACAAGCTTTTGGAATGGATACCGCTATAGATCTATTCATGTACCAGCTTTCGTAGGGGAATAACATTAACGAAAGGTGATAATGTTATTGATAAAAACTAACCGACTAGTAATCCTATTTAAGTAAACTCATTGACTCCTTGTACCCTACTGTCAAACATACAAACTAATAGATTAAATACATGTAAACACAAATCAATCATGGAAGCAAGCATTCATATTAAATCAAAGGGAGAAGGATAGATAAAACCGAATGATGAAAGAAATATGGATGTATTGAGATGAGACGAATCCTCAGGAGGCTACCAGGGGCATGACCCCAAAAAGGTTTCATCCCTAAACATGATTGCAGATTTGTCTATATCAATCACCTGGCCAGAGATACACGCATACGTTACCAGATAGTTTAAAACCTCTGTAATCTCCTCCTTAGAGGCTTTTCAAACAAGCAGAGTGTCGTCAGCAAACAACAAGTGACTTATCTGATAGACTTGGGACATGAAACTGCATTTCTTTTAATGCTCGTCGTTGTTAGACTCGGTTAAGCATATGTATCAATGCTTAAGTGCAGATGACGAACAAGAACGAAGAAAAATGATCATCTTGATAGATACCTCTTGTTGGACCAATTTGGCATTGTGGTTGTCCATTTGTCAAAAAAGATTTAGTGACTGACTTAACTCAAGTTAGTATTTGTCGTGTTCAAGTATTGTTGGAACCCAAATCATATAACGGTAAACACAAAAAGGCCACTTGAAAAGATTATATGTCTTCGCGATAATCGTTTTCAACACCAGGAAGTTCTTTGCAATCACGATATTGTTTTTTAAGCTATAAATGGTTTCATGAACAATAAGAATGTTATTGGTATCAATCGTTTACCCGCAAAAATTGATTGAGTAAGAGAAATAATGTGTGGTAAGTGACTTTTTAATTGGTTCACTAAAACTTTGGAGATAATTTTGTACAATATTAAACAAAGACCAATCAGTTCCAACTCTTTCATCCACATAAGCTTTGAGACTTTTGGAATGAGAGATACATGTGTGTGCTTCCAATTATTCGACTTCTTTGCTTCTTGAAAGAAACTTTGAACTTCTTTCACTACTTTCTCTTTGACCACAAACCAATATTTCTTATCAAAATGACTCGTTAAACCATTCTTCTCTGCCTTCAGCTTGGCAAGATAGTCTTCCACCTGGGCGTTCCCTGTAGAAATCACCTCCGTGACAATCTGATCTTTAGCATGGAAGAGTGACGCAGCTAGCTGAAAATCAAAGAGAAGGAAGGTTAGCCAAAAGAAAAAGAAACAAACAAGAAGCCAGTCAAAAGCCAAGGGCGAACCAATTACCTTAGTCATCCCTTTCTGGGCGTTGTCAAAGATCCCCATATTGTCAGAACTGGGAGGGTTAGAAGGAAGCAAAAGGAAGACATAACTCTTCAGGTGCTCTAGGGCACCATCAAGATCACCGACAGAGGAGGAGAAATGCTTCGCAGGGATATTCTTCTGCTTCTTGGTGGAGGCTGAAGCACTCTGAATCCCCTTCCTCTTGGATCTAGCAGAAGGAGACTTCAATATCTCCACAACCTTCAGAGTTTTTCTCCTGAATTCCAACTTGGCCTCCTTGCTTCCTGGGCCCTTTTGAAATCCTCCAACGCCTTGGATCCGGACCCTGCCATGTTCCATGGTAAATGATAAGAAGTTAGCCAAGAAGAAAACAAAAAGCAGAAGTAAAAAGCAATAGGCAAAGCTCTGTTGCTACTTTGGCTCAATGCTTCTTCACTCAACAAGAACGGGATGCTTCTCTCTTCAGCAGAAATCTCCAGAACCTCCTCAGCTTTCTCCTTAACTTCCTCTGATTTCTCTGTAGACACCTCTGCAAAAAACGAAAGGACAAGAAGGTCAATATCAAAGCTAGAAGCAATAAAGAGAGAAGCATCCTAGACCTACCAGTAAACTTCCAGAGGGTAGGGAGACCAGACGACGACCTGACTTTCATAAAAATAAACTTTTGGGCCCAATGTTTAATGATTGCCGCCCCCTTCCACTCCTCCTTCTCCAGCTCTACGACTAAAGAAGCACCAGCTCGGGGGCGGAAGTAGTATTTGCCCTCACCAGGAGGAACGTGGGTGAAGTAATAGGAGTAGAGAAGTTCGTCGATGCCAAGATCAAGCCCATGAAACTCATTGAGCACCTGAATAGCTGTAAGGATTCTCCAAGAAGGCGGGTTCAACTGAGAGGGACAAATGTCAAAGTGCTTCGAGACCTTCCTCACCAGAGCTTGTATCATACCCTTAACTCTAGCCTTGAAGTAACCTTCGTACATGGCTATCTCATCTCCAGGTCACTCAGAGGCCCTCTCATCTTTCCCAGGCACCCTCAGATGGGTGCTCTCCCTGATGGAGTATTGCTGCCGCCAACCGTACAAGGTCTCAGAGCCGAAATAGGAAAAAGGACCCACCTTTAAGAGCTCCAGACCAACAGCAGAGCGCAAGGGTCGAGGATAAGCTTCAGGGATCTCCATGTCCTCGAAAGATCCTTCAGCCTCAGTAGAAGGGCTTGTCCTGATCTGGTGTCTCTTCAGAACGCGAGCACCAACAGACGACTAAGCCACATGTGAGAACTCATTGCCAGAGCTAGTCATTCTGGACTCAGAGAAGTTTCGATCTCAAATCTAGGTTTTGATTGGGGCAAGAGAGCTTAGAAGTTAAGGCTCATTCGGAACCCTAAAGCTATCCTCTGGAATCTACCTTTTCATAAGCGAAAAGAGGAAGGAGGAAGAATTTCTAACCTTAAATCGTAGACGAAAAGAGCCCGACAATGATTCCAAAGCAAAGAATCTAGCAAGAAAAGGAAGAAGATGAAGATAAGAGGCAAGAGTGAACAGAAAAGAAAGATTTAAATGCCAAAGGAGAGAGAAGAAGACCAAGTCTAGCCACACGCATCCAATAACGGCCGCAGATTTCGTAACGGCAATAGCTATAATCTTCTTATCAAATCTATGCAAAATCTTTATCAACGGCTACAATTGCCTCCTCTGATCTTCACGAAATCAGTGGCTGAGATCTTCCAACAAATTAACGGTCCTTGAAAAGTGTTAACAACTCACTAAATTTGAAATTTAAAGCCCTAAGGTCGGACGCCAAGAGCAAGACGTAACCTCCTGCTGCAATTATGCCCACTACCTAATGGCACTCGAGCTATAAGCAAGCAGAAACTTATGGGGAACGGAGGCAGCACACAACTCACAACTAAAAAGGCCGACCAACTAATGGCTTCTTGCCTAAGCCATATTGTAGACATATTATTCCACAGCTTCGGATCGAACCTGCGCAATAAGAGGCAAACTGTTGGGCGTAACTTAGGCCTTGGGAATTCTTTCAGGCTTAGATGGACTACAACAATAAGACCTCAAGGCAGGGGAATGCCCAGAAGCAGGAAGCCAGAAAACATTGCATACCCGGAAGCCAGCCGACCACCACCTTACGCTTATTTTACTATTTAACTTAGTAGATAATGATGTATTTTCTATAGATAATGATAGATATCCTATAGATAATCATGATATATCCGATTCTTGGAGGGATAATCATGAACTCCTTGTACAAATATAAAGCTTAGAGGTTAATAGTGGGAACACACGAAAACCCTAGGCTAATGAGATCAATACATACACCTATCTTTTCACCATTGTCGATCTTAAAAACTTAGAAAAATTCCTTCAATCTACACACACTAAACATTCATTGACCTCTAGCTTTCGTAGTCCTCACAAAGAAAGACGAAAATCACCCGTAACAACTAGTACTTCTCTATGGAGCAATAGGATATAAACTCCACGACCAAGACCGTAGAGCAATCTCATACTCAAGTTTTGAATTGTGCCAAGGGTCCACCTTCCTATTGCACCTCATGAGCATTCGCATGAACCTTGATCGATAAGGATAAGATGGGAAACACATCGGTGCAATGCTCACTCCGCTCTTCCGCTACTCATCCATTGATTTCAACTTCTACGAAGAGCTTCCAGAGATTCATGTATACTTTTGCAAGCAACGATGGTACACCACTTTGTTGCTTTCTCCCTAATAGCCGCTTCACCCACAAGGATAACAACGATGGCATCCAATTCTGCCTCCCAAAGAAATTCTATTTCAAAGTCCCGAGGCCACAAGTTTATAACACCTCCGAGTGGTGATTCAAGGTACCATTTCTTCCATTGAAAATACCATTTTCTCTCTTATTTTTCTTTTCGATTGTGTTTTTGGGTCCTTCGTCGGATTTTATTCATTCACTGGGACGGTGATGAGTAAGTCCGGGGGAGGAGAATGGTTACTAATGATCATTTTAGTTGTTTTGTCTTTTTTAATTTCTTTGAGTCTCATATAGCTTAGGTTGCACTATTAATAGTGATGGCATAGAAAAAACCAAAAAAATCAAAAAATTTGAAAAATTTGAAAAAGAAGCATATAGTTGCATCTTTCATTCTCTTGTCCTTTAAGATCGAGTCTTAGAAGCATATAGGATGCATTTACATGTGCATGAGGACAATGATTGAAGTATCGTGTAATTAGACTATGCTTAGTAGTTGAAATGAAATCCTTGTTAGTAGTATCAAATAGCATGAGCCGAACCGAAAAATGGAAAATCCATGCTCGGAAATCTCGGCTTAATTTTTTGCGTCTAGATTGAATCTTGCATGATTTGAATTTAACCCTATTGAACTTAAACGTCAATGAGCTTTTGAATCAACCTTACTTATGGGCTTGAAATACATGAACCATGGTGTAAACACATTGACACTCGGTTGGTCTTATCCTTTTTTACCACCCTTAACCAATCCGAGTAGCCATTCTCGTTTTAAGGATGATTCCCCCCTGTAACTCCAACCTTTTGTTTCAAACCCCACATTGTTCTTGATTGAGTGAGGCCTCTTTTGATGCAGTCATATATAAAACACCGTGAGTATTGGGATGACAAAGAGGATCCTTCTTAAAACTAGTCTCATTTTAAGGGTAGTATAGATAGGATAGGGTTAGATAAGAGTGTGTAAACTTGCTGATCGTGGGTTGGGAATGATTTGTATTGACAATAGTGGGTTCAATAAGAAAAACCGTAAAACAAGAAAAAGAAAAATGTGATACACTCTAGGAGGTAAAGAAAAGAAAGGATAAGATAGCTCAAGCTTGTATAAGGAAAATAACAGATCCTAAGTTAAGAAAAAATTAAAAGTCTAGAGTCCAAAGGACTAGAAAGAAAGGATCAACCTAAATAAATTGAGAGTTAATAGCTATAGAAAATTGAAAAAAGGAAGCAAAAACCTTAGAGTGTGTTACTAAAAAGCTATACGTCTTTATTGAGAAGTGATTAGGGTGTTTTTAGTTGTTTGTCAAGAAAGAAGAAAGTCTAGAATTAAGGAGTATGTTTGGGATGGGAATAATTAGAGAAGGTTAGTCTTTGTACGACACAATTGTCCCTTTCTCCCTCATTTTTTACTACTTGAAATGCATTTATTCAATGAGAGAAAACCATAAACACTTAAAGAAACCCTCTCCTTTTTTCGCTTAAAAGCCTTTTTCTTCCAAGACGATTGGTTTTTGATTTCATGTCCATAGGCGAGGTTCAATATATATTTACTAAATGAATGTTAAAGGGTTGTTGAATATGAAATGCTTGTGAAGGTTTAGGCGTAGGCTAACTAGCATAACTTGGGAAGAGTATGACGAAGTACGAGAGAGAAAGATTTACTCTTTCTACTTGCTACTACTTCCTAAGGATTTCATTCCAACCACCTTTGAAAATCCTTGCGATTATCAGTCCTCACTTTCAAACCTCTCACTACAAGAAAACAGATCATTCGCCACTGCAGAATTTGTCACGAAGTAGTCGCAAAAGAGGTGTTTACGACTTATTTGTGACTAAATCATCGAGTCCCTAGTTTTTCGTCGCAAAAGAATTTAGTCGCAAAACAGTTGCTGATTTGCGATCATTTTACAACATTCCTATGTGGTTGTATATTAGCGACGTTTTTATAACAATATGTATAGATGCAAAATAGCGACACTTGCGTGACTACTTTTAATCGTCGGATATTTGCGACGGTTTAACGATTTCTTTGCAGCCCTAATTAGCGACGTTTGAAAGATTGTTTTAGACGACGCAAAATAACGACCAGTTTTTGACTACATTGTTTGGTCATATCTTAGCGACCATTTTATAATCGAACTAGGAGTGGCAAATTAGCGACGTTTTAAAGACTGTTTTAGATGACGCAAAATAACGACCAGTTTATGACCACAGTGTTTGGTCATATCTTAGCGACCATTTTATAACCGAACTAGGAGTGGCAAATTAATGACGGTTTTGTAATTGCATATATGGGTTGGATATTAGCGACCTTTGTACGACTTCGTTGTAGTCCTAAGTTAGCCACGTTTTAATGACATCTACCACAAATGCAAATTAACGTTTATTTGATGACATTATATTTTGGTCGTATATTAGCGACTTTTTTGTAACT
>OVAN01015795.1:0-11062 GCA_900406275.1 Anastatica hierochuntica
TCGAAGGAAATGATGATCGGAAAGGATGTGGTTCAGTCAACGGACTACGGCCGAACGCTATCCACACCTCAGCGCCAACTGGCGCCAAGGACACAACTTGTTTCTCGCGCCAATTGGCGCCAAGGACGTGGCTTGTTCCTGGCGCCAATTGGCGCCAAAGACACAGCTTGGTCTTGGCGCCAAGGACACAGCTTGGTCCTGGCGCCAATTGGCGCCNTTCTTGGTCCTGGCGCCAATTGGCGCCTAGGACGGAGCTTTGTCCTGGCGCCAAATGGCGCCAAGGACGTAGCTTGGTCCTGGCTCCAATTGGCACCAAGACGGACCTTCGGTCTCGGATCCAATCGACGTCTAGATCAGCTTCCAGTTCAGTCGTCATTCGGTTCCAAGACTCGTTCGTAGGTTTAGCGTCAATCGGCGTTTTAGACGTTTCTTCGAAGCGATGCGGTTCTCTAACGCTTTTGGTGGTTTCGTTTCGCTTCGGAGGACGTATCGCGTGGCCTTGTGAGAGTTATCCGAGGACCACCGATGCTAACCTTGGCACTTGGATGCTTTAGTTGCTTGTGGACGGACAAACTTTATTCGGAGATTGGTTGCGATCGACTATCTCCGAAGCTTTGAAGCCAGGTCGGGAAGAGACCGCCTGAACGATGAGAATCTCAGAATTTTCAGATATTTTTACGATTCCTGTGCCCGAAGGAGACAACTTTGTTTCCATAGTCCTTTTCAGGCATCGATTTTTTCGGGATAGTTTTTGACCCCAACAATGTCTCCAAGGAGTCTCTCACTCAGGCTCGCTGGGGACCTGAGGTTGAGATCTCACAGGAGTCTCTCGCTCAAGCTCGTGAGGGAGCTAGGTTTTGGATCTCAATGAGCCTCTCGCTCATGCTCGTCGGGGACCTAACATTGAGATCTTTTAGGAACCTCTCTCTCAGGATCGCTAGGGACCTAAGGTTAAGATCTTACAGTAGCCTCTCGCTCATGCTCGTTGGGGACCTAAGGTTGAGATCTCACAAGAGTCTCTCCCTTAGGCTCGCTGGGGGCTTGAGGGTGACACATCAAAGGAACCTCTCGCTCAGGCTCGCTGGGGACCTGAGGATGAGATCTCACAGGAGCCTCTCGCTCAGACTTGTTTCGAACTTTAATTTGGGATTTAATAGGAGCCTCTTGCTCTAGCTCGTTGGGGACCTTAGGTTGAGATCTCATAGAAGCCTCTCCCTCAGGCTTGCTGGGGACCTGAGGTTGATATCGCATATGAGCCTCTCGCTCAGGTTTGCTAGGAACATGAGGTTGAGATCTCACAAGAGCTTCTCGCTCAAGCTTGTTGGGGACCTGAGGTTGACATCTCACAAGAGTCTCTCACTTAGGCTCGCTGGGGACGTGAGGTTGGGATCTCACATGTGCCTCTCGCTCAGGCTCGCTGGGGACCTAAGGTTGAGATCTCTAAGGAGTCTCTCGCTCAGCCTCACTAGGGACCTGAGGTTGAGATCTCATAGGAGTCTCTCGCTCAGGATCGTGAGGGGCCTAAGGTTGAGATCTCACATGATCCTCTCGCTCAGACTTGTCGGGGACCTAAGGTTGAGATCTCACAGGAACCTCTCGCTTAGGCTCGATGGGGACCTAAGTTTGAGATCTTGTAGGAGTCTCCCGCTCAGGCTTGCTGGGGACCTGAGGTTGAGATCTCACTAGAGTCTCTCGCTCAGGATTGTTGGGGACCTAAGGTTAAGATCTCACATGAGTCTCTCGCTCAGGCTCGATGGGGACATGATGTTTAGATCTCATAGGAGTCTCTCCCTCAGGCTCGTTGGGAACCTTGGTCTCTCACCCGTATTGCTGGTGGGTACATGAGAGAGCATGCTTGGATTTTTAGGATCATGTTGAGGTTCTTCTAAATGATAAGGCTCGTTTTGGGTTTCGATACGTGACAACTCAGAGATCAGAAGGTCTGAGCAGCCATTATTCGGTGAGCGTGGACTCAACGTCAAAGATGCAAATTCGGGTCAATCTTGATCAATAGGATCCATTGCTAGCAAACAGAGTGAGGGATTCGATGACTCTTTCCTCACAGACGGCGCCAAAATGTGTATCACGAAACCAACACTTGAATTTATAAATGATTTTGGTGAGGAAAGAGATTTGTGGGTGAATCCCGTAAGAATTTTAGATAGGATGATCAAAAGATGTTGGATTGATATTGATAAAGTGTTACAAATGAATTTCATTGAAATGGGAAAATAATGATTTGATTACAAGAGATTAGAATAATAAAGTGATAATTTTTATGATATTTGTTATAAAAGGAAAATAATCTCTCTAAATTTTCAATTGTTTCAGAATTTATTCAAGAGGAAGATGAAGTGAACTTTAGTCCCCCTCCCTTTAAATAGCATATGGATCGAGATCTCCATCACCCACCTCCTGAGATTTTCTCCTAAAATCTAGGTATCTTTAACAACTTTATCTTTGACTTGGCTGCTAGAGAATCCTGCTGTGTTAGGCCATCAGGTACCTGAGCCTCGAGGGCCAGTCTTGTGGAACTTGATATTTGTAGTTTGGCTTCTGGAGTGTGAGATTCGGGCCCAACATTACCCTAGGAGATCGTAACAGATAATGATCCGCAGTTCACTAGCGAAAACTTCAAGAAGTTTTGTAGAGAATGGGGCATAAAGCTGAGCTTTGTCTCTCCAAGGCACTCACAGTCAAACGATCATTTCTTTGTGGTAAACCTTCTAAAGAAATGCCCGGATGAAGCCAAAGGAAGGGTTGAAGAACTCCCAGCAACACTATGGGCCTACTGAACCACGACCAAGACTATTATAGGTGAGACACCCTTCTCTTTGGCTACGAATCACAGGTGATGTCCACTGTCAAAGTCAACGTCCTGAAAGCCTGGACAAAACTCTCATCCCAGAGGAAAATGAGGAGCTAATGGCCTTGTCGCTAGATTTCCTAGACCACAAAAGGGAAGCCGTAAGAATTAAAAATTTGTAACACCAGTAGGAAATGGTACCCAACTATAATATGAAAGTCCGGACCAGAACCTTCTAGCAAGACAAATGGGTACTGAGGCGAGTCTTCGATAACATTAGGGACAAGGTAGCTGGCAAACTAACGCTTGGCTGGGAAGGACCATATAAAATCATAAAAGTAAGAGGCTTAGGGGCATACAAGTTACAAGACATGTACAAAAAAGTACACCCAAACAGCTGGAACATGATACACCTAATGTCTTACTTCTTCTATGGAAAGCCCTTGGCCTAGACGATCACTTTGCTAAATGATGCTCAAACGAGGGAAAATACCCAAAAGAGAGCTGGGAAAATTTGCCTACTCCTGCTAAACAGAGAGAAGGACACAAAAGCGTTGAGTGCATAGCAGGAGGCAAAGTGGTTACACCTGTTTGACGGGCCATACGATAAACGAAATGGTATAACATGAGCAGGGAGCACACCAAACCTTCTTACCTTGACGTGGGAAGCAGGAGAAAAAAACTATTGAAATGCCTCCTTTATTCAAAAAAAGGAGAGTCACAACAAAATAACCCAAAGACTGATAGTGGCTTGTTGCAGAAAGCATAGTTCAACAAAAAAAATATATAGTGGCCACCTACGTGGGGCGTAATGCAACAGAAACCTTCCAAAGAATTGTGCAAGGACAAAGACTAAAGGTTAAACAAAAGGAGAAAATTGGTATGAACTCCAACCGCATGATTCCATGTCCCTTCAAAAAGCTTGAAACATACTTTAGGAAAGAAGGGCAAAAAGCTAGGAAAAAACCAGAGGCTAGACGATGCCAACCTACAAAAGCTAAAGACTAGTTAATAGCTAGAGGCCATACGATGCAAGTCTGTAAATGCTAGAGGAAAGTTAATAGCCAGAGGCAAGACGATGCTAACCCTAAAAAGCCAGAGGCTGAATAACCTTCATTGGCCAAATAATCCTGTAGAATAATTGGAAAATGCTAGCAAGAGGCTTACATAAGCAAATCGCTAAAACATGATTCTAAATTGGAAAGCACTGAGAAAGGCCACAAAGGGCTCAGTCAAAAAATAAAAGCCCTGAAGTGCAACAAAGGACCAAGTCCTAAAAGGCTAAATGAGTTCTATAAAAGCCCATAAGGGGCATAACTAAGCCCACACAGGGGCCGATACCAAAAGTTCATAATAAAAAGTCCCAACGAGCAAAGCATAAAAGTAAATTTTTTTAGGAGGCGTCCAGGTTTAGTCGATTGGGTCTTGAGTAGGAGACTTTTTCGGCATCGGCGGTGGCATCGATTGGGTATGAGGCGTCTGGGGCACGCAGAATGGCAAGTTCATCCTCAAAGCTGGAGCCGACAGGTTATTTAGCTCTGCCTCACTCTCTAACACCAGCTTGTAGTTGTCAAATTCCTCATGCAGGTTCCAGAAGTCTGTGTTTCCATTGAGCGAGTCCCTTACCATATCCCGACGCCCTACTATCTTTGCGCCATTAACCGCCATGGCCTTCTTGTTAGCAAAATGCTAACCCTGGCTATGATCTCTTTAACCTCCTTCTCTAGATCAATCTTCTCCATGATTAGCGTCTGAAACGGTTGGATTCCTTCTGATTCATGGATTCCAACCCCCTGGCCAGGTCCTTCATCCCCTTCAGTTCTCTCTCTAGGCAAACCGACCTATCATTCTCTGCCTTAAGCCTGAGGATGTAGTTTTCCACCATGGCTCTCCCTGCTGCGGCTGCCTCCATGGCCACTTTAACATCCGCATGATAGAGGAAGGAAGTCATATGGCATATAAGAAGGCAAGGAACAAGATCAAAACAAAGTAAAGCAAGTAAAAGATCACAAATATAGGAGGCAAACTCTTACCTCTAACATCTTCTTCTGGAGAAAAGAGAGCATGCCAGCGAATTTAGAGCGGGGATAGGAGACGTCCATCGAAAGAAAAACCTGGACCTTCAGCTGCATAGTGTTGTTCATGTCAGAAGGAGAAAGAGAAGAGGACCTAGTGCTTACACCTTTTTGTTTCTTGGTCTGGGAAGAAGGAACACTGACCATGTGTTGCGCCTTTCTCTCGGTGCCATTCACGAGGGTCTCCAGAACCTCCACACCCTTGGAGGTCGACGTCTTGCTTCCGGACCCAATCTTCACTGCTGCTGATGCTCTGGCCTTCTTGAAATCTTCCATTTCCTTCGATGCCGATCCCGCCATATTTCCTGCATCAGAAACTCCTAAGGTCAGCCGCAGAGTCAAGGATAAAAGTAAATCAAGAAAAAGCAGGAACGCGAAAGCATACCCCATATGCTGCTTTCTGACAAGGCTTAAGGACTCAACAAGAAAGTGGTGCTCCTCGCCTCAACTAGAAGCTTGAGTACATGTTCTACTTTCTTCTTCCTCTCTCGACTTTATCATTGAGGACCATTGCAAAACAGAAACAAGAAAATGGTTAGAAATGAAAAAAATAAGGAATCAAGACAAGCGACTCATCCTAAAACCTAACAGTGGGTTTCCAAAGGGTAGGGAACCCTGGTTCGAGCCCCACATTCATGAAAGGAAATTGCAGGGCCCAAAGCTTGCAAAAAGCAATACCTTTCTTATCCCCTTGTTTAGCTCCTTTATAATTGGAGTACAAGCCCTAGTGTGGAAATAATAACGTCCCTCGCTAGGGGAAACATGGGAGAAATAGTAGGAGTACAAGAGCTCATCAATGCCCACATCGAAACCATTAAGATCATTGAGCACCTGGATGGTAGTTAGAATCCTCCACGAACGGGGGTTTAGTTGCGAACGGAGAATTCCAAAATGATTGGCCACCGTGACCAAGAGAGCCAGAAGATTCGCCTTCACCCCTGTCTCTAGGTAGCCCTCATACATGGCTATCTCATCGCTGGGGGAGACAGAGGCCAATTCATCATCTCTTGGAGCCTTGAGGATCATTTCTCCCGACAAGGAATATCGTTGCCTCATATCTCCCAACACATCACCCTTGATTGTGTGGAGTAGGGGCCAATCTGAAAGATACGAGGAGCAGGGGAAGAGTGAACAAGGATTGGATCATGCCCCATATCCTGCAGGCTCCCCGATGACTCATCAGATTCAGAAGAGGGGTGCTCTCTCAGAAGGCGTCTCCTTAGAACCATAGCCCCAACTGAGGAGGAAGCCGGAAAAACGTCTTTGGACTCGCCATGGACCTAATACGAGCCCTGGTCTGAGATCGCTGTCTCAAAAGAAAATGTTCCTATGCTAAAAATTAAAAAGAGAAGGAGTCGGACTATATCTGAATTCACAATTTACTCGGAGTGTGAGGCAAATAGAAAATTATGGAGAAGAGGCTGGAGAGGAAAAAAGTGCAAGAGGCAGCTAAAGAAAAATGGCGATGGAGAAAAAGAAAATGAAAAGAATGATTAAGTATCAAGAGAGAAGGAAAAGAGGTAAAGGTCCACATGCCATGGTTAGGCGCAGATCTCAAAGGATCTTCCTTCTTTTTTTCAAACTCTCTCAGTTAAAATCCAATGGTCTTGATATCTCAACCGTTAGCAAGGAAGCGCATAAAACTTCTCAAAGAATTTTCATTTCAAAAACCCAGATGACTAGAGCGCCAAGCCAGAAGTCGAAAAACAGGGTAAAACTCTGAGATTCCAAGGGTTAATGAAGAAAAGTCACTACGACCTGCCAAAATACAAGAGGAAAAATTTACTCCCCAGCTTCGGATCGAACCTGGGCAGTAAGGGGTAAACTGTTAGGAGTATTTTGGACCTCAGGAAATCTCCTGGATCTAGAAGCAGTACGAAAAAGCCTTAAGCCAAAAGTAGGGGAATGCCATTAGAAGCAGGAAGCCGGAAGTACACCTCTCGGTAGGAAGTCGGGCAACTATTCCACCCGAGAAAAGAAAATCTTAAGGAAAAAGGAAATATACCTAAATATCTAAGAACATACACGATTTTCTTAATTCTAAGGGGATTATCATCGCCAAAGCACTATAAATACTAGACCTAAGAGTTCAAAAAATGTGTTCACAAAAAACCTAGAGACTAGACATAGATTAAGAGATATTCAATCTTTGTACGAGTTCTAAAAATCAAAACCGCATTATATTCGTTTCCTCTTGATAAATACATCACAACTTTCTCTACTTCTCTCTCTATATTTCATTATCTTTTGTTATCTCTTGTTTTCGTAGTGCTACCAAAGAACGATCCCAAAATCATTCATAACAAAACTCATATCTTTTCCATGTGGGAAAATTGCTTTTAAAAAAAAGGAGAATGGGGGCTTTTTAATTAAATTGAGATAAAAGACTTTAAATGGGTCATGATTAAAAGAAATAAAAAGACTTTGAACATGAAAAGGTAATGAGTCGGGTTAGGGGTGTTACAGTTCTCCCTCACTTGAGATGAATTCGTTCTCGAATTCTAGAGTCAACTTCTACCCCACTTGGTTTCAAACTTAATTTCATATTGTTCTCCCTCACACCTCTTGAGACAACTTATGTGTACATATTTTCATGCATTAATGAGCTTCTTTTATCTATGTTTTGTTTGCAGTTAGGTTGTATATAATGCATTTTAGTGTCAAAATCCATTTAGTTTGGGAATTAATTATAGTTTAGGATTATCTTGCATTTGCATGCATTTCTTTGTATTTATAGGTGAACCTTTGGAGTGGTTTTATGGTGAGCTAAATGAATGAATTCAAGATGGATTTGAGGCCAAGAGTCAAGGAAAAGAAGTGCTAAATACATATGGGAAGTGTGGAAGCAAAAAAGCCATCAAAGGAGAAAAGAAGAGGCTAAAAACTGCCCCATGCATGTGGCTATCGCCCTCATGATCGATAGTGGCATGCATGGGATCGATAGCCACATGCACCGGCAGAGTTCCTATCCAGTGAATGCCACTATCGATCATGTGGTCGATAGCCACATGCACGGGACCGATAGTGGCATGCGTTTCAGAAGCTTTTCCACTTTAGGACACCCTTTTACACCCCCACTTGTATAAATACCCCTCTTAGCCTCCAGGAACACAACCAACTCTTCTCTTATCAACTTTTCAACATTTTCTTCGATGCTTTGAGATTTATCTCTTGATATTTAAGATCAAGAGTCTCTCTTTATATTTATGAACTCTGAATCTTTTATTTATCTATTTATGTTTATGTTTCTCACTTCTCTTCTCTTTTATTTCATACTTTGTGAGTAGTCTCTTTAGATGAGTCTTGGATGGTTGAGATTTGGCTAGATAGGATTAAAATGATAGTGTTAGGGATAATTTATCTTTAGTTTCTAATGGATTAGGAGGCCTTAATACTTGATTTGAATGAATCTTGAAGTGTATGCATTTCACGCCCGAGAGGTGTTCGATAAAATGTCTAGGAGAACCTAATTCATACTAAACTTAGTTTAGCCAATGAGAGTTGATTGTTAGGGATTCAGTGACTAAAATGACCTATTCTTAATGATTCTTATTTATTTTTTTCAATCACAATAAGCGAGAGTTGAGTGAATGCTTCATATAGGAAATGGTTTACTACCATGAGAGTGGAGTAAGCTATAGATGTCTTCGGTCATAGAATTGCTCTTAATAGCTTGAACTAACATCACTATTACCATCTTACTGGTCTCTTCAATTACACTCACCCTTGATCCATCACTTTACTTATCTTTAATTCTTGTCTTTGCCATTTAAGTTAATGCTTGTTTCTTTTGCTTAATTTACTTTCTTGCTTTGCTTTCTCTATCTTGTTTATGTTATGCTTTTGTTTTGCATTGCTTAGTAGATTTTTAGGTCCCCCAAACCTTCTCGATTCGCTTAGATTATGAGAGATTGTTGATTCTCAAAGTTTAGACTATTATAGCTTGACGCGCTCCATGTGGTTCAACCCCTAAGTACTACAATAGCATAGCCGTATACTTGCGGTATGGTGCGATTGTTAGGAAATGAGCTTATATAAATATTAAAGCTTCGTTTTTCTTCGCATCAACAAGTTTTTGGTGCCGTTTCCGAGGAGCCAATATAGCTAGCTCTAGTTTACCTTTGAGATTTCAATTCCTTTTGAGACTAAGCTTTTATATTTATGAATTGAACTAATATCTTTGCTTTTGTGTATGTCATTTTGCTTTGCGAGGTAATGAATCCAAGGGATCAAAGAGGTTTGAATATGCAAAGAATGGTCTTGGGCATGGAAGAACCAAGATTGGGTATGAGATATGGGAATGATGATGGTCTACGTTTAGGAAACATAGAAAAATGAGGTGAGGCCACTAAATGTCCGAGGGTTGAGAGGTAACCACAAAGCAGAAGATGACATCATGCTCTGTAGGGGAGGAAACTAAATGTGACAGATTACAAAGAGATGAAGAATACTGTAGGGAATAGTATAGAAAGGAGTAAAGGGTCTCTTCTGACCCGCATGAAACGATGAACTCCCATCCCCGACAAAGAAAACGTCTCGATAAATGTGCAAATATAGATAACAGGTCCCAGAGCCACAATTAAAGTTGATTCGGTGTCAGAGTAAGCACCGGAGAGAGATGGGTAGAAAAGATGGGAAAGATCAAGGAATGCTCGATGAGCAGCTATAAATACAGAAAAGATAATGAATGTAAAGGATCCGCAATTTTTTTTGAGAAAGTAACATTGTAGCTTGACCTCAAGTTTGTCACAAGGCCAATCATAAATTCTTTAAAAGATATATTGCAAAGATTGTTCCCAGCCTTTTTTCATTATTCTTCCGCGTATTTCTCCTATGTTCACACTCCTACTCAACATTTATACACTTTTCACGTAATTTGGGATCCACTATCAACAAATCACTAAACTACAAATCTTTTATTGTAGATTTTTTTTTTAAAAAATATATAAACTTTAAGCTATAGACACAAAAACTATGTTATTCCCTAATGTAGGGGGTAATTTTATTCCCTTAGAGTCTTGCCTTAATTAGACAAGTGGTACATAAATAAACTCCCTAGTTGAATGTGTTAACCAAGGCTCTAGCCAAGGACGCACAACCAAGCCAAGTTAGAGCGCATATTCCCCTTATACTATTCGAATCTTAAGAGATAAGGACAATTTCCTTAGATGAATTATGGAAATATTCCTTATTGTATAGATACACTCGAAACAAGAAGTTATCCATAAAAGTTATGGAAATATTCTTATTTGAAAACTATAAATACAAGGGGAAGAACCCTAATTCAAGGATTCGAAACCTAATACTCAATACTCATACTTTGTAATCGATCTCTTTATGAAATTAATAAATAATCGCTTTAGAGATCTTTTGTTCTTGTTCTTCTCTATTAAAGGATCACCAAAAAACCCCTACACAGTTTGGCGCTAGAAGGAAGGGAGGTTTCAACAAGAACAAAAGAATAAAGATGAGTGTATCAAGCAGTTCTTCCGAACAGGAGAAGATCGCAAGTCTCGAGTCCACATCTAATGAGGCGGCTACAACTTAGCCAGAAGAGGTTGTACCCGAAACAATGGAGGATGCAACACTAGCAGCAAAGCTTTAGGAGTATGAAGTGATTGCTGCAAAACTAAGACAGAACGAAGCTCGATTGAAGGAGCTTGAAGATGAGAACACGACTCTCAAAGCCTTGGCAGCGGAAAGAGATGCTCAGACATCCAACGCTGATAACGATGACAACGAAAACTGTGTCAGATTCAAGAAGAGAGTCCCGTCGATGTAGTCATTGAACGAAACACCGACGAAGATCGCTAAGGAGAGCGAGTGCATCAAACTACAAGCTCTAGGCTGACCTTAACCCTTGGCTCTCACCATCAAAGCGACCCTAGTAGATCTCACGAAGGAAACGCTAATGAGGCCCATGGTCTAGAAGCCTTGCTAACGAGAAGGGTAGAAGCCATGGAGAACATGATTAAGCACCTACCAGGGGTAGCTCCACCAATCATGAAGAACACCCTCAACTCATATGTAGATACACCATTCGTCGGTGTCATCGCCCTAAGCGAAGTCCCCAAGAGGTTTACCTTGCCGACTACACCACTATACGATGGGACCGCAGACCACGATACGCATGTGGGAACCGAAATTCTCACTGTCAATGTTATGCGGTTCACGGACTCTG
>OVAN01015796.1:0-11060 GCA_900406275.1 Anastatica hierochuntica
TAAAAGGGGGAGGGGATGATGCAATACAGGCTGATCAAGAGACTGAGCTGGTGCTAAGTGATACTGAAGACGAAGAGCGCATGGATATGGCGACAGAAGAGAAGGAAGAAGACTCAGATCCATTTATCTTCTCTAATGGGCTTGTCACCAGATCACAGACAAAGAGGCTTCAGAACCAGATTGCTGCTTTNTCACCAGATCACAGACAAAGAGGCTTCAGAACCAGATTGCTGCTTTCGTTTATTCAGAACCAAACCAGAATGAAGATCAAGAAGCTATTTAAGACTTAACCAAGATTTTAAATCACTCCATCTTTGGTTTGGTTTAATCTAATTTGGGCCTTTTTAGACTTAGTTTAATTTTGTTTTTTTTGGGTCTGATTTTAAACCCAAATTTGGGCTTTGTTCTGCGAAAATCCTCTTCCTTACGGGAATGGAATTTTCGCCACCTCCTTTAGANATTTTAAATCACTCCATCTTTGGTTTGGTTTAATCTAATTTGGGCCTTTTTAGACTTAGTTTAATTTTGTTTTTTTTGGGTCTGATTTTAAACCCAAATTTGGGCTTTGTTCTGCGAAAATCCTCTTCCTTACGGGAATGGAATTTTCGCCACCTCCTTTAGAATTGTAGGGTTTTCTTTTTCTATTTAAGGCTTTCTAGATTCATAGTTTTAAAAAAAATCAAATTTTCTATCAACTAAGAGTTTTCTCTTTTCAAAGATTTATTCTCTTTCTCAAAGTGAAACCCTTGTTCATCTTGAACAAAACAGATTGCTACAGAGTTAATTCTCAAAGAGCCATTCGATTCTGCTTCATTACAGAGTTAATTCTCTAGAACTGATTTAATCTATCCTTTTTGCTTCATCTTCCATCGAATTCTACACTTCAAAATCGCAGATCTAAGCTTGAATTTCAGATCTAAAAAGTCTGTTTTCTTGTTCAGAGATCTTGGGTTGCATCACATTGTCACGGCGCGACCAAACCGACATATTTTGAACCAGAATTGAAGATTGAAGACCTATATTACATATAAAATTACGAGAATAGGAGCTCGAAGATTAGGTTTTACCATATTGTTTTTGAGACTCTAAGCCACTTGGAAGAGCTTTGTTATCTAAGGGAAAATATATCTCATTTGTACTTCGAATTGGAGGCTTTTTTCATATTCTATTCAATTGCATGATGTTTCTCATTGTTTTGTCTTGTGATTGTTCTTTGAATATGTGTGAGTACATCAATTGGGTTTAGGGTTTCACATTAGAGGATTTCATTATTTGTTGATGTTAGGTTGTTAGATTTAGGGATTTATCAAGTGGATCTTCATCTTAAGTTGTTCTTAATGCTGAAATTAGATTGATGACCTAGTTTCTGATCTTAGGATGTTTAACGCACCGAAAGTGTTTGTTTAAATGCTTGAAAGAACTTAAGATGAGCAAAGAGTCATTAACCAACGAAAGTTGATGTTATTGCGCTTTATGAACATATCAAATCCAGCTTTAATGCATGTTTAGAATCTGAAATTCAACGGAAGTTAGTCTTTAGGATTCTATAAGATAGCGAGTTAGCGCTACGGAAGAGGTTGATTCTATATTAGTGATTTGAGTTCGAGATGGTTCTTAATACTTTTCCCTTATCAACATATGCTAATCAATAATGAAATGATTTCCCTAAGAATTCTCTGTGCCCAATATCTTCTTCTATCGTTTTACAACTCGTATTCTTTGCTTTATGTTTGCTTGTTTCGATTTTACCATCACAATAACCTCTCATCTTTCTCGCTTTAGCCCGTGTTTGATCTTATAGTTTTTCGTGCAACCTTTAGTCTCTCTGGATTCGATCCTAAACCACTACGATGTATGCATCTGTACGCTTGCAGTGATTTCTCGGGTGAAAACCTAAGCTATCAAAAATTAAAGAAGAAACAAGAATAAAATCATACCTGGACCAATTTGAAACGAGACTCTTCCTCAATTCTTCCTATGTTGCAGGTTTCACTTTCTTTATTTCCTCTAGTCTTCTATCAAACACTTGTGCATTATAGGATCTTGCACACTTCCATAATAATTTGCGAAGAGGTCCTAGACCGTGTCTTTTCCTCAAGTTATAAAAAATATGTGTATAGCACACATTCTGTGTTTTGCATACGGGAGCACAATCTTGATACCATATGTGAGCCCTTTTTGTTGATTAAAAGATAACGCCAGACCATTTCCAAGTTCAAAACTTAAGCCTTCTTTCAACAACGTAATGTACCATTCCCAATATACTTTGTTCTCCATTGGAACTACAACCCAAGCGATAATAAACATTGAGTCATTAGGATTCCTTCCCACAGCAGTCAAATGAATCCCTTTCATGCGCCCTTTTAAAAATGTACAATCCAAATGAATGATACGCTTACATGCACTCATCCAGCCTACGCGTTGAGGTGTAAAATATGTATAAAACTTCTCCAATCTTTCTTTTGTACCTACAACTATGGTTGGACCAGGATTAGGCGTGCACAACTCCTCAGCATAATCATACATCCTCGTGAACTGCTCAGCATACTCATCAACTATTATATGCATCATGATCTATCTTGCACTCTGACACTTTATTTTCAGAACCCAAGGCCAACTGAGAAACAACCTCTGCATTATTTGGTCAACACTCAAATTTCTATTTTTCCTGAACTCATTAAGAAAATCTGCAACAATCTTTGGTGCACTATAGAGCTTCGCTTGACTGGTTATGTAACATTTATGAGTTCCTTGGTATGACCACACAACCATTTTCGTAAAACGGCTATTTATTGATGCATAAATCCTCCAACCACAAAGCTCTTTCTGCTTACATGTTGCTGCTACTTTTTTCCTCTCAGATTTCTGAAAATAAATATCAACCTTCTCTCTTATGGCATACTTCTCAATCGCCTCCCTACAACTCCCTTTGCTGACAAACTCTTGGCCAACAGAAAATTCAGACTTAGCACATTTATCTTCTGAATCATCAAACACATAATCATCTCGATAAAAGTCAAGTTCTTCACCATCACTCTGAGGTTCCTCTTCTTCCTCTTCACTTTCTCCAACTATTGTCTAGATAAGGATCATCACTCCTAACCACGTATAGATCATTTTCTGAAAACCATTCCAAACCACGAATCATTTCTGCAACATCACCATCATCTTAAAAGTCCTTTTGATTCTGACTCCCTAATGCAGATTGAAACAACGAAAACTTACTCGTATTTTCAGCAAAACCTTCATATAAAACCATCTCAATGAGCATTCTTAAACTCGAATTTCGAAGTCCACCCTACTGTGTCGTACAACACCACCATTGTATGAACCATCTCCTGCGCACTATCCTCCAACATGCAATCTAAAGAATATCGTCCTGTCACAATGCAATAGGCGAGTGTTCTTTAAAAAAGCCAAAAAAATGATAGAAGAAGAAGAGGTCTTGCAAAGATATAGTAGAATCTCAAAAACTATAAATTAACTTACTTTATCATCTTATCAATCGTTAGGCAGACATCACCAACATATGACCAACTCAAATTAAGAACTGAATCAGAAAAAGAAATCACAATCAGAGAACAAACCATAATCAGAAAATAAATGCAAGATATACACATATACAAATCAGAAATTGAACTTCACTACCTATTTGCCAAAAGGAGACAATTTTCGAAAAATTAACTCACCTCTTTCTTCTATTCTTTTTTGTTCTTTCGTGAAAAGGATCAGAAAAGAGGAAAAGCAAGAATCATTGTCAAATATAGCTAATTTTCAATAAATAGGAAAAAGAGAAGTTTGACAACAACGAATGCTTTAGAGTTTGACAACAACGAAATGCTATAAATACACTAAAAATTCTGACCTGATTAAACCTTCACTAATTAGAAAATCTCGATTTAGCATTTGCTTCCTTAAGAATCCAGAAAATTATCGGCAAAGAAGAACCCAGAATCAGAGAAGAAGAACAAACATATACTAAACGAAGAACAAACCTAGAATCAACGAAGAAGAACAATGTCGAGTAATGAATAAGTTTTTTACACAAACATCGTGTCATTTTATACAGTCATCATGCTGTTAAAAACTTATGGCGTTTTGACAAAAGGAGCATATCGTTTTTTTAAGTACATATCGTTTTGATATTTTTTACGGTACTGTTCACAGAGAATATAATTCATTAATAGGGTATAAATTGGGGAAAAAGGTCATTTAAATCTCGAAGTATGTCTATATCGCCAAAAAAACCACGAACTTTTTCTCTCTCTATTTAAACCTTTAAGTTTGAGTTGACTGGACCGTTTTAATTATGAAAAAGTCAACGTTAACATTATACTGTTAACTTATTAACGTTGACTTTTTTATGGTTAAAATGACTCAGCCAACTCAAAGTTCGTGGTTTTTTTTGAGTGAGAAAAGTTGATATTTTTTTTTGAAAAATTAATTTTTGCTATTTATATTTTTTTTTTAATTATGATTCTCTCCACAAATTTTAAATATAGATCTAAATTGTGTATGAGTAATTAAAAAATTATAACTACATTCATTTTATTAACAATATCAATACCTATAAATATAATTAAATCTTGTATGAAACCAAAACCAATTTCATAATTTTTAAAAATGAATGAATATTTAATTGACGATATATCAAGTTCATATTGAACGCGTTCCGCTTTATATAATAAGATATATAAATATTTATTTTGAAAGCATAACTAATTCCGGTTTGATTTCGTTGAAATCATTGTTTTCGAATTATGATTGAATCAAGTGATGTGTTTTCTCATCACATTGTTTCTCCTTTCTGTGTCGCGTTCAAACGTTTTCTTATTCATTTATCTATTTGTTCTACGTTGTCGGTGTATTTTTGTGGATTGTTAGACACGACAATTTATTTTCTAAGTAAAAAAAATGGTTTGTTTATGTGAAGACATGGAGCAGAAGATGATGGATGTTGAAGGTACTATTATTCCTTTAGAGTCTAGTCTTATCTTGACCGAATTTACATAAATAACATCCATGCTTAACCTCTAGGTAAGGTTAACCCATAATACTATGTATAATAGTTTACAAATTCAATATCTTACTTTTTTACTTTTTACATTCCACGTCATCTTATCTTTTATCTACCTATTAATTCAACATTCACTATATTTTATATTTTACAATGTTTTTATTTAATAAAATTCAATAATTTATGTCAATAAATTTAGTTTATATGCTTATTTTAATGTTTTTTTATTACGATTGCATATTAATAAATATTGACAATTGAAATTCAACACATCCAATGAAGGGATTATAATGTTGAATTATATATTCAACACCCCCATTGTTGATAGTCTAATGAAATAATTTTATAAATAAATAAAAATAAAAGAAAATACTGAGTAGTTTAAAATAAACAAATAATAAAAATTATTAATATGATAAAATATTCAAATTTATTATATTTTAAAAAGTTAAGATTTTTAAATATTTGATCTATATTTATATTTATCGAAAGAATTTTAACAAAAATATAAATAGCAAAATTTAATTTTTCAAAAAAAAGATCAACTTTTCTCACTCCAAAAAAAACCACGAACTTTGAGTTGACTGTGTCATTTTAACCATAAAAAAGTCAACGTTAATAAGTTAACAGAATAGTTTTAACGTTGACTTTTTCATGGTTAAAATGGTTCAGTCAACTCAAACTTAAAGGTTTAAATGGAGAGAGAAGAAGTTCGTGGTTTTTTTGGCGATTTAGACATACTTCAAGATTTAAATGACCTTTTTCCCGTATAAATTGAGGGGTTTTAAGAGTAAAAAATTAGTGAAGGGGTTTTAAGAGTAAAAAATTAGTTGAGGGGTTATACTTCGACTATGCAATACTTGAGGGGCTTTTTTACTAAAACCCTATTTTTAATAAGTAAAATAAACTAAAACAATTTAAAGTCACTTAAAATTCATTACTTAAAATACTTCTAGGAACAATTGACTTTAAAATACATTTAAAATCATTATTTTAATAACAACTAAAGTTTAACTTGTATGTTCGCGTGGGCATTTTCATTTTATAAATGAATAACTTAAATATTATCTTAAATATTTTAAATTATCTTTTATTATTATTTTCTCTCTCGTGGCGATGGTAGTGGCGATGCCCTAACGTGGGCGGTGGCGGCCGGAGGACAGTGGTTAACGACGACGGTTCATGGTTTTTAGGGGTCTTTGGAGGCGGATTCTAGGAGGATGGTGTTCGATCGAGGAAGAGCGCAAGGGTTTAGAGGCAGAGAGGGTGTTACTCACAGGATCCACTTCTGGATTTGCTCTGCCATCTAATTGGCGGTGGATCTCGATGATTCAGGGATTTTTTGGAGATTTGGGGTTGCTGAGGATGAGCTGGAGAAAGGATTCGGTATCTCTTCAAGGCAATCAATGGTGGAGATTCGTTTCGATGGTGTTTCCAGGGTTGATATTCATTCTGATTTGCATCGATCTCTTCCTCTTCTTGTGTAAGGAAAGGCTGAGTTTAGGCTCTCGATTTGGGCGAAATCTCGGATCTTCTTCTGATTTGGTGAGTCAATATATTCTGGTTCTTTCCTATTTCACGTGTCTGGCATTCATTTCACTTTGGCTGGTAATGGTAGAGGTCTTGGCTGATCCTATATATTCAATGGGTCCACCAGTAAATCATCATCAACTCTCACACGATTGTTTCTCTGGTTCATACCTTTGCCTCTCGAATCGAGTCAGTGAGGGTTGTGGCTTCAAGTGGTTCTTCTGGGATTTTGTTTTGGTTGTCACAATGGCTCAGTTGGGTTTCAACAATGGTAAAGGCGTTGTCAGGACAGAGATTGTTAAGCTCTCGAAGACTTCCATCGCTCGTAGGGTTCATCAGTTTTCATTAACTCTAATAGGGAGGCTGATGAATC
This sequence comes from Anastatica hierochuntica, assembly GCA_900406275.1. NCBI lineage: Eukaryota > Viridiplantae > Streptophyta > Magnoliopsida > Brassicales > Brassicaceae > Anastatica > Anastatica hierochuntica. Next base: position 6,921 of record OVAN01015796.1, read on the forward strand.
CTAGTGTTCAGAGAATGGAGAACCTTCTGGTCAATCTCTCGAAGATTTGGAAACTTGAAGGGAAGGTCGAAGGAGGTGAACTTGGTAATGGAAAATTTCAATTCAACTTCCAATCGGAGCATGATATCCAGGAGGTCTTGGCATATGGACCATACCATTTTGATGGATGGATGGTTTCATTGGTGAGGTGGGAACCGGTCGTTTTGTCTACATACCCGTCGACCATAACTTTCTGGGTGAAAATTCAAGATATCCCAATGCATCTCTGGGAAGAAGATACTGTGAGGGCTGTGGGTATAGCAATCGGGGATGTCAAGGAAGTGGACGCAGATTCAGGTAGTGTTTTGGTCACTATTGATGGTTTCAAGCCATTGGTATTCACAATATTGGTGCCTTTCGAGCATGGTGAGGAGATTAAAGTGGGGCTGAAGTATGATAAGCTCTTCGGGTATTGTGAACACTGCTTTCTACTTACTCATGATATAGCGGTTTGCCCAGAGTTAGTGGTGAATGAGCGACATCAGCAGGATAGGGAGTCTCTTGATACTACCAGAGGGGTCCATAAGAGAGAAGGAGATATACGAGAGGGTTTGGCTAAGCTCCCGGTAAAATGAGCATTGGATATGGAATTGGTGGAGAGTCTGGACCATGACCTGCGGAACCGCGATGGACGATACAAGGGTCGGCTGGATACTAACCGGGCTGGAAACAATACATATGTTGATATGGTACAATGTCGCGATGGCGATGGTGTAAGGAATAGACCATCTAGTTCCCAGGGGCACAAAGGTGGTAGTTCTCGCTATAAGTCTAAAGATGGTAGGGCTCCTGGCGGGAATAAATTGTATGTTCCGAAACGACGCCTTTCTTCTTGGCCACAACCTTTGTATGCTGCTGGTGCGGGTTCGGAGGCTGCTGTGGCGGCAGAGGGAAGTTTGGAGCATCAAGGCCGGGCTGTCGGTTCTGACAAGGGTAAAAATATTGCTCTGGAAGAGGACGGTGTTACCGGGTCTAAATCTTTAACCATGGATGATGATATGGTCCAATAAGATGATCTTCTGTTTGAAGATGGGGAACTGGTACCGTCGGGACCTCTGGAAACGATTCCAGAGAATGAAGACTAGCAGTTTGATGTTCCTGTGTTAGTGGAAACGGGTACAGAGCCAGTAAAGAGCGTGGTTTCGGAGGCTGCTAAGGATTCATATGTGGGGGGGACTGGGTCAGATGTTGTTATGGTCTCTTCAGTGGGTGAGAGTGGAACTAACGAGGCACTAGATGCTGTGACAGGAGTGTTGGACACTGAAGGTATTGTGCCTTCTTATTCTAATGCTCCTTTGGATTTAGTTGAGTTATCATCGGGTTTAAAGAATATTATTTTGGATACTAAAACAAACCAAGTGGTTTGGAGATTTAAAAGTCCTGGTAAATTTCAAGGGATGTCTTCACGTAAGATGAACAAGATGATACTGGTTTCGCCGCGGAAGCGTTTGGGTAGTAAAAATAAGAGTAATGAGTTATCTATGCATTCTAAGCCTACGGTGTCTCGTATTTCAGGGATAAAACAGGTCGCGAAGGTGTCTAAAGGTGGCGCGCGGGGTGCGGTGCCTCCTATTTCAACGACGAAAGGAATGGTGGCTCCCCTTAATCCACCGACTCATAAGTGAAGATCTTAAGTTGGAATTGTCAAGGCTTGGGAAGTGACTTGGCAAAGGATTCCCTGAGTGATTTATGGTTTAAGTTTAAACCTGATATTTTTTTTTATCAGAGACTAAACAATCTTCTATTTCTTTAAAAAAAATCAATTGCAATTTGGTTTCAATAATTTGTACACGGTTGATCCCTTGGGATTAAGTGGTGGTTTGGCTATTTTCTATAATAATGAAATAAAACTTGAGGTCTTATTTTCTAGTAATCGCATAATCGACGTCGATGCATCTATCTATGGTTTCAAAGTTTCCATTTCATTTGTATATGGAGAACCGGTGGCGGCGAATCGCTATCTAGTATGGGATAAGCTAATGGAAATTGGAAATACTAGGAACAACCCCTGGTTGTTGATTGGGGATTTGAATGAATTGACCGGTAATCATGAGAAAAAGGGGGAAAATGCGGTCCGTGGCTTCTTTTGTCCCTTTTAACCATATGCTCAGTCATTGCGGAATGTCGGAATTTCCGTATGCTAGAGATCAATTATCATGGAAGGGAACGCGTAGTCAACAAAAGATACGATGCAAATTAGATAGAGCAGTAGGTAACGAGGATTGGCACAATGTTTTCGGCCACTCAAGAGTGGAATATTTAGCCAGAATCGGATCAGATCACCGGCCAATATTATTAAAATCCAACTACAAGGCCGGAAAATACAATAAAAATTTTCGTTTTGATAAGAGATGGATAGGCAAGGAGGGTTTTGCAGAGGCTATTGAAAGGGGTTGGCAATGTACCCGGAATTTCAGGGTCCCAGCCTTTATGGATAAAATCCATAATTGCAGGAATTCAATCTCTTGGTGGCGAAAAACAATGTGCCACTAGGGAAGGAGAAAATTGAATCGTTGAAGGAAAAGTTGGAAGAAGCACTAAATGATGATTCGGTAGCTCAAGAGGTAATTGTGGATATTAAAAGGAAGTTGCATGAAGCCTACAAAGAGGAGGAGATTTTCTGGAAACAAAAATGCAGAAATTTATGGTTAAAAGAGGGCGATAGGAATACAAAATTTTTCCATGCAACGACTAAACAGAGGCGAGCGAGGAACTGGATAACTGGGTTATTTACCCCACAAGGAATATGGGAAAAATCACCGGAAGGAATGGAGGAGATAGCTGTTGATTATTTTCAGGAGTTGTTTTTACCAACAACGACAGGTGATTTCACGACAGTTCTTGAAAATGTGGATTCGGTGATCACAGATTCTATGAATCAAGCTTTAACTAGAGAAGTTACGGACAATGAAGTACGTATATCTCTTTTTGCCATGCATCCAGAAAAGGCACCCGGGCCAGATGGGATGACTGCTTTGTTTTTTCAAAGGTATTGGGGGGTCTTGAAAGAGGATTTTGTTAGTTTGGTAAGGGATTTTTTTAGATCAGGGAGTTTTGATGCTCGCTTGAATGTGACTAACATTTGTCTTATACCAAAGACGGGTCAACCTAAGCGCATGACGGATTTAAGGCCAATTAGTTTATGCAATGTGGCATACAAAGTTATCTCTAAAGTTCTGTGTCTGAGGCTAAAAAAGATCCTACCGCGTATCATTTCGGAAACACAGTCGGCCTTTGTGTCAGGGAGGTTGATTACCGATAATATTTTAATTGCTCAGGAAATGTTTCATGGTTTGCGTACTAATCAAAAGTGCCGTCATGATTTCCTGGCAATTAAGACGGATATGAGTAAAGCCTATGACCGGATAGAATGGTCTTTCTTGGAGGTTGTTCTACAAAAGTTAGGTTATGGGCAAGTGTGAGTTTCCTGGCTAATGTGGTTTGTCAGGTCGGTTTCATATAAGCTCCTTTTTTAATGGTCACCCCACGGGGAATATCGTTCCCTAGAGAGGATTGAGGCAGGGTGATCCCTTATCACCGTATCTTTTTATTATTTGTATGGAAGTCCTGATTGCGAACATAAAACGAAAGGAACGTGATGGTGCTATAACGGGTATTAAGATAGCCACACACAGTCCACCAATATCACATCTCCTCTTTGTAGATGACAGTTTGTTCTTCTGTAAGGCAGGTAGGTCTGAATGTCAGGCAATCCTGGATATCCTGCGGGAATACGGTCAGGCATCGGGGCAAGTGATAAATTTTAATAAATCCTCTGTTATGTTTGGAAAGAATGTTCCAGACCAGACGAAGGTATCGGTGAAGAGGGTGCTAGGTATCTCAAAAGAGGGTGGTATGGGTACGTATCTTGTGATTCCGGAGAGTTTGGGAGGCTCTAAGAGCCAAATTTTTAATTTTGTCCGAGAACGACTAGGTGATCGGGTAAATGGTTGGTCTTCCATGTTTTTATCTAAGGGGGGCAAAGAGATTCTGATCAAATCAGTTGCTCTGGCGTTACCCAATTATGTCATGTCATGTTTTAAACTCCCCCAAGGGTTAACGAGTAAGTTAACTAGTGCGATTTCTAAATTCTGGTGGAGT
>OVAN01015797.1:0-11059 GCA_900406275.1 Anastatica hierochuntica
GTTTACGCTTTCTGCATACTTTAGATCCGTTCTCGTTTTCACTCTATATTCACTCACGTTAATCTATCTTACGAATCCTGTTACTTGTTCACCGTTGATTCATATCGCTTCGCAATCTATTTCTTATTTCGTATTTTGTTATCTAACTTACTCACGATTTATGTCTTATTGTCTTCGCAGTTTACTTTCTTATTTCTTATTCAATAATTTGCTAATTCGCTGTCTCGATCTGTTGATCTTTGGCTAACAGAGTCCGTGAACCACATAACATTGACAGTGAGAGTTTCGGTTCCCACAATATGCTTCCCTGAGAATACCCTGTGTCCAGCTTTTCTTTGATTGATTTACATCCCGCTGTCATTTGTTTGCTTGCTTGCTTCCTTATTTTCGAATTATTGCATCTCTACCAAATCATCGTTTTCGCTTTAGCCCGCATTTGATCTGAAATTCTACGTGCTACCTTTGGTCTCTGTTGATTCGATCCCGAACAACTACAATGTACTTATCTGTACGCTTATAGTGTTTTCTCGGGTGAAAACCTGAGCTATCACTTACTTCTAGTGAGAGCATTGGTCATTAAACAAAACTCAACTATCTATGAGATAGTTCTATCATTGTTCCCTATGGAAAATGCAATCCTATATGCTCTTAACAAACTAAGTATTTACAAATGGATGAAATCTATATGCAAAGCTTTGAAAACAAAATGAAAATCTTTTTGGTTTTTACGAAATTTTTCAATTTTGTTTGGAAATTTTCTCAAATCATAAGTATATACAATGCATGACTCAATATGTGAAGAGAAAATAAAACATCAAAACTCAAAAAGATATTAGTACTAAGTCCCTCCCCAAGACTTAAATTTTACTGTCTCGGTGAATTATAAGCCATGAAAGTGACTTTTAAAAACACACACCAAAATTAAAATATACAACAGTATTTACAAAGGATTGTAGGCGCACCTTGTGACAATTCATATGTATGAGTGTCGAGTGGAATCGATGGATGGCTCGGGCTCATTTTTTTGTCATGTGGAGCTTCGTGTTCTCGGCCTTGAAGTCTCCTGGATTGGGTCTTTCCCTTGTCTACTCTGGGATGGCTCTTGGTACGAAGCTCTTGATGGTGTTGTTCTTTGGTCTTGCGGTTCAAATCTTGAGCATCATACTCTCATCTAACCTTAAGGTTTCTTTGACGGTTGATTTGTGTTGAAGATGAAAGTATTGTTTTTGTTCTTGTTATGCCCATGTGGGGTTTGATAATCGCATAGCTCTTTGTGGTATTGCCATATGTTTAGTGCCTACCCTTAAGAATGTAAACAAAGTGAATACAACTGTTTAAAGAACACAATAAAACAAGCAAAAAGGATTTTTCTTTAAATCGAATAGAGCATTTAACTACAAATAATAATAAGATTCGACTTTTAGCAATTCCCTAATGCTACTTCATGATTGTAAATGCAATGTACTCATGCAAAAAAAAATGCCATCATTCCAAGACATATAATTTTCAGCCATTAAGGTGTTCTAACCAAGAGTAAGCATTTGATTTTTCACTTTCTAAACTTATGACTTTGTTTAATGCTTGCTAAACTACCAAGTTCAAAATCCATTTGATACCATTTCAAGAAAGTTTCTAAATTTAGACATGTTGTGCACTTAATATAATATGCCCAAATTCATAATCATGGATAAAACTCAAAGTAGTGATTGCAAGTATGTACAACAAACCAAGCATTTAAACAAATATCACAATGCAAGCCATGTAAGAATCAAAAGTCAACTTTCCTTTTAATATTTTATAAAGATCGGAATTTCAAGAGATAGGGACATCTCTAAAATTTCTCCAAATTAAGAAAGTGATACATGATTCTAAGCATTTCTAGCACCCATTGCACATATGAACCAAAAAATTCAAGTTTTCCCAAAATTGAATTCAAAACACTATTCCCTCCACTAATATCTCAAAAACAAAAATTTGATTTATAGATTTCTAGTTGCTTCTAGGTGCTTCAAGTTCATAAAACACTAACAACTAAGCTTCTCCAACTATAATAAACCACAAAACATCACTAAACACCTTCACCCCAAGATAATCAAAAATTCAAGAGAGTAAAAGTGAAGGTTTTTAGTTTCATACCTTGTTCTTGATGCTTTTCAAGAGTGGAATATTGATAGGAGTTAAAATGCACTTTAGAAGAACCAAAATCTCTCAATATTTCTCACATATTCTCTCTTTAAAAATTAAAACCTTTCTTTAGCAAAGTGAGAGGATGTGTATTGACGGTGATGAGAAAGAGAGAGAAGAGTGAGATTTAAAAAGTAGTAGTTAAGAGTGAAAGTGTAGAAAGTTATTTGCATATTGGTCCATAGGTTTCCAAAATACTTGATTACCTTGAAAACTTTTACAAAATAACCCAATATTTGAAATTTTAAAATCAAGGGAAATTTTTTTTCTTGAGTTTTAAAAATTAGGACAAAAGGTTTAAAATTTGATCAAAAATGGTTTTGTTTTCTCAAATCAAGCTTTCGCAAATTCACTCTTGAAAATATTTTAAAATGGTGAAATCAAAGTGTATTGCTTCAATTCAAGAGAACTTACCTTAGCCAAGGAATGTTCTTAAGCACTAAGTCATGGTGACTTATTGGAAATGTCCATCCATACTCCATTTTAGCCTTGATCCTTGATTCGAATGGTTCTCATTTGATACCTAAGCTTAGAGCAAAAAGAATGGCTTTGAAACAAAGATGTTTCAAGACATAACCTTCAATTATTGAAAATTAAAGACTTAAAGCATTAAAACTTAAAAGAGATTATATACCAAAGAATATTCAAGAGATTGCCTCTCAAGTGCGCTTGTTTAAGGTCTTTAGCTGACCTTTGCTCTCTTCCTTAGTTGGGGAAGGTTTGGATCATCTTGTAGAAGATTGATCCTTCTTGCTTCATTTTTCCCTCACCATTAAGCATATTTTCGGTTGGGTCTCCATCATCCTCATCAAAGAATCACCCATAAACTTCACTTATCCTTACTTTTTCGAAGGACATCTCATTGCAATTACCTATACCTTTGTTCTTCTCAAGATAGATTGCACATTAGTATCTATCGTAGGATAATGTCAAGTAGTAGTAGACTCTTGGATCAACCTTTTTGAGAGCTACTATACTTTTTTCAAAGTCTATTCTAGCTCCAGTAGTTGCAAGGAAGGATGTTTCTAGGATGAGAGGAAAACGAGTTGGATGCTTCATTTCTATCAGCCATAAGTCCGTTGGGATTATGTAATTCCCAATATTCAAAGGATAATTCTGTATAAATCTGATTGGTTTCTTGATTGATAGATCCCCTAACATGATAAGAGAATCATTCCTCTCCATCCTCTTGATACCATATTTTCTCATTAATTCTAGGCAGATCATATCATTAGAAGTTCTGGTATCAACTAAAGCATCTTCCTTGAAGATTTCTTCTAGTAAGCAAGGTATTATGAACTTTCCAGGATCTTTCATCTTAGAAAGAACCTTATGATCGGTATTGGTTTTTGGTCTTTCATGCATTCTTATCACTTTTTCAATCGCTTCCTTATTAGAGAGGACACTTTTGATGAATGAGATTCGATCCAGAAGCTTTGACACTTTTGCATGTATGGGAAACAAAACCCCAATATCCATCAATTCCGTCCGGACCTTGGAAAGAACCTTCTTTTGAGCCCTAGTGTAAGACCGAGAAGGATTATGCAACTCTTCATATGTATCATTCACAACGTTAAAAGATCCTTTTTCATTGACCTCCTTAACCTTTTCAACAATATCACTGTCTTCCTTCCTCTTGAGTTTGTAATCTTTATACCCATCTCCTTGTGAGATCTTTTCTAGTAGTTCCCTATCACCATCCTTTGGTGGAACTCTCTCACAAGAAATCATGGAAGATACTAAATAGCCCCTTAGTTCCTCCTTTAGCTCATCCTTTTGAGCAATTATCTTCTTGAGCTCCTCTTCATACTTTGGATCGTTCTTAACTCTTTCCAACATATGAGGTATAACCTCAAAATGGCTAACAGACGCATACATTTCACAAAACTTGTCAATGGGTATCTCGTTGGATTCTTCGGGAAGGATTGGAGGTGGGACATATTTAGGTGTGTTCATAATGGAATTATCTTGTGGAATTTCATCCTTCATGGTCGTGTGTTCACTCTTCTCCTCAGGTGTAGGTGCTTCTTCTTTGGGTTGGATCTCGTTGTTGGTAGAGAGTTTTCAACAATGATCTCTATATGTTCTACACCCAAAGCTTCCTCATAATGGAGGCAAGGTTGTGTCTCTTCCTCCTTGGGCTTTTCATTCAAGCTTTGTTCCACGTGGTCTCAACATTCATCGTCATCATGCTCATCAAATATTGGTTCCCCCATATCAAAGTATTGATCATCAATGACGAACCCGGTTGTACCTTCTTCATCATACCTAACAAATAAATCTTCAGTCATCTTACATCCAAGAAGCTCCTCAAACTCTCTTACAGAATTCTCGGCTTCAAGGAACAATATATCCTTAGGTTTATGTGTGAACGCCATATCGATTGACTCTATTCCTTTGTGGATGTTGTAGCTTGAAAGGAATAACAAACAAGTAGTAAGATAGTTAGTAACAAATAAAAATAAAGCTTAGTCTTGAGAATAATTGAAATCTTAAAGGAAAACAAAATTTAGCTTTTGTGCTCCCCGACAACAGTGCCAAAAATTTGTTGCGTGATTTTTTATGCAAACAAAAGAAAACAAAGCTATAAAACTTATAAGCCCGTTTCCTAACAATCAAACAATTCGCAAGTGCACATATATGCTATTGTAGTACTTAGGGGTCAAACCACAAGGAGGAAACCTTAGTTAGATAAGTTCAAACTTTAAGAATACACAATCGTTCTTAAACTAAGCAAATAAAGAAAGATAGTTTTGGTTTTTGTAATTAAAGGATGATTAAATAAAATTGCAAATAAGGAAATCAAATCAAACAAGCATAAGTAGACAAGAAAAGTAAAGAATAAAGTAAAAGATAAGTAGAAACAGAAATAAACAAGCAAGTAAAGGCAATAAGATAGACATGGATCTTAAAAAAATGGTCATTGATTTGTTCCGATTTAGTAGCTAGGAATGGTTTAACAAGAGAAATAAACAAGAATTCAACCTCATGACTATGGAATCAATGTTTGATCTAATACCACTCTCATGGCTAAAAGTCATATTTGCAAGCTAACATATTTCAATTAAGTCTCGCTTCTTGTGATCATTTAGCAATCAATCATTAAGAATCATTCCACTTTGTCACCAAATTCCCTAGATATCAACTCTCATTGGCTAAGCTAAGTTTGACATACTTTAGTCTCTCCTAGACATTCCACCGAACACCTCTCGGGCGTGAAATGTATACATGCCAAGATCTAGTTTTTATCCTAGATCTAACATTAAGAACACCTAAACCATAAAGATCTAAGTCCTATATATCTCTAAACACCATTCCCTAACCACAAATCATCTCAAATCTACCATTCCTAAAATCCAAAAAAGACTACTCGCACATCATATGAGAGAAGAGAGAACAGATGAGAAACATAAGCATGATTTAATAGATAAAAGATTTGAGATACAAAAATATAAAGAGAGACTCTTGATCTTAAAGATAAGGAGAATTAACTTAGAACATAAAGAAAAGTGTTGAAATGTTGATAAGAGAGTAGAATATATGCTCTTGGAGGTTAAGAGGGTATTTATACTAAAAGGGGAAGAGAGGGTGCCCTAGAAGCAATAAAACACGTCAAACTTTGCTGCCGTCACGCAAAAGTGGGCTACTGTCGACAACAGGTCACTTTGGGCAGCACAACTCCCAACTTGTGTAGTCGTCGACCGAAAGTGAGCTGCTCACTTTGGCAGCTTGTGGCTGCTTCTTTCATTCTTTGTTTGCTCATTTTGGTTCCATCTTCTCCCATAGCATTTGGCTCCTCTTTTCCTTTATTCCTTAGCTCCAAAACTACCTCTAGAGCCTCCATGAATCCATCCCAAAGTTGTTCCTACAAATGCAAAGAAATGACATGTAAATGTAATATGATCCTAAACTAGACTCTATAATCAAACTCATGGATTCTAAAACTTATATACAATATGTACAACCTAAATGTGGATGAAACTAAGCTAAAATACACCAAAATATCTAAGAAAATATGTACACATCATCTGTCCAGGAGGTTTCTTCGATTCCAGCTTCCACTGAGGCTCCCACTTCTCGGGAATGTGCCTTTGTTAGCTACCTCCTAGTTGCTGGTGTGGCTGACATAATGGACAAGCAGGCTCGTTCTGAGGAGGACCTTTGCTCAAAGGTTGTCAAAGTAAGCATCTAATTTGCTCCCTTTTAATGCTTTGGGTGACTGCTGACTTTGATTTCCTTTGCAGGTTCTCATTGCTGCCTATCTCAAGCATGAGGACACTGGGGCCCTGGAAGAGGCGGTGGCCAAGGCTCGATGAGCTAGTGAAGATACCTTGGTAGAGCTTTCGGTCGAGAAGAAAAGGACATGAGCTCTGTAGAAGGAGTCAGAGGCTAGGGGTCGCAAAGTCAGGGAGCTCAAGGAGGCGCTAATGAAGGATCAAGGAGAGGCAAATCGTCTTGCTGCCCTGTTGGATGCTGAACCCAAGGAGGCAGACATGGCTATAGCCAAGACGAAGATGGGAGATGGCTAAGGACTTCTTGACTAGGGCTCACAAAGGTTGGCATTTGGACAATTTTGACTTGGAGGTCCAAGAAGTGCGCCACCTGGAGGCCTGTCATCATAGGCGATGAGTACCTTCAGGCCGATTCTAAAGAACCATGGAGGTATCGATGCAAAGCGATGGCCTTGTCTCCTTCTCCTGACACAATCCTCGCCCTTGGACGATGGAGGAAATCTCGAGGCAACCCTTGAATTTTGGGATAACCAAGAGACTCCCGAGCGATTCTAAAGCCGATCCTTTGATGATCTCATTTTAGATCTGCATGCCAGAAGAGAAAACAATCTGGTTACATGTCTATAGAAATGGAAGGCGAGACGCTAATAACCATACTTTAGCGATCTCTACAAGATTATCAAAGAGATCAGATGGCTAAGGCACAACGATCCACCATGGAGATCAAAGAAAAGCGTTACCTTAGTACTGGGAGTTGAAGCGGCAGAGAAACGAACGACGGAAACCGTTGGAGATTTGTATAATCAAAGGAGAAATGGGTAGAACCTACTCGAAGATCTACGGAAAAAGATCATCAACGATGAAATCCCTTAGTCAAAATCAAAGATCGACTATAAATGCCTCAACGAAATCGCTACTAAGGGTAAAAGAAAGCCATATCTACCGCAAACATGCCAAAGACTTACCGGAAAAAGTAGAGGAAGTGGTAGCCTTTCGAGAGGAAACCCTAATCTGGCTTCGAAGAGGCAAGCGAAAAATTGAAATGACCAAGACTCATCACTTTCTCGCCTATATAACCCTAGCGATATTGGGCCAAAGTAATGGGCCAAAGACAAAAAGAGAAGCTAAGATTACGCCATGGAGTTCAAGCCCAAGAGTTCATCAAAAGATGCAGCCCAACAAGCGCTAAAGAGACTCACCAAGGATGAAGCCATAGCAGCAAAAAAACATGGCGGGAGCTACTCTTATTATTTATATTATTTTTACAAAGTCGATCCCAAACTAAGGTATGAACCGAAATCTTTTAAGACATGATCTACTCTTCGAATTCCACAAGTTGAAAATGAAGAGTGGGGGGCAACTGTTGGGGGTAATTTAATTCCCTTAGAGTCCGGTCATAGCCTAGACCAAGGAAACATAAACAAACCCCCTAGTTGTAGGTTCTAACCAATGCCATATCCAAAGACACCATCACCAAGCCGAGGCTATAGCTGATGTAGGGCAGATGTCCCCTAAGTCGGTCTAAGATCTTAAGAGATGAGGATAAATACCTTAATGAATCTAGGGAAATATTCCTTTTGTATGATAAGCTCGAATATAGAAGTTATCTATAAAATATATGGAAATACTCTAATTCGAAGGCTAAAAATACAAAGGAAAGAACCCCAATTCAAGGATCCGACCTAAGACTTTGAAATACACACCTATTGTATTCGACCTCTTATAGTCATTAATAAAGAAGAGTCTTTACATATATTTTTGCCTCTTTCGCTTATCTCATCCTAAAAACCATAAAATCCATCGATAACCTTGTTCTTGTACTTCTCCATCGTATAATCACCAAAAAATCCCCAAGCACGCCTCATGAGGCAGTTCACAAATTTTAATGATATCACAAGGGCATCATGATGCGGAGTTATCACTTCTTCTACGGTATTGGGGGTGAAGCTTATCACCCCAGGATGATCTTCGCGTTCTTTGCTAATTGCCATAGCGTCTACTGTGTGGTGGACATTGGCAGCGTGAGTGCTTCTCTTGGTAGCAGAGATTGTCACTCAACTTACATTTGATCTTCCAGTTATGAAGTTGATGACATAACCTTGCCTTCGTGAATCAGGCCTTACCCCCATGGAAATGTCATTCTTGTTCTATTCGTGAATGAGCGTCCTTGCTTTTAACACTAGACTCACCAAGAACAACTCACAAACCCATGTATAGATTGAAAGACCCCTTCCTAAAATCTAGTTAATCTTAAGATGAGGCTAACTCTAAGGAAGCACTAGACTTTGTCGTTCAACATCAATTTACACGAGCTTTTGTCCATGTGTTCATTTTCCAAAAGAGGCCTCACATTCAAATAGTAGGGAAGGTCTAAAAAGAAAGGTTTTGGATTTTCAAGGTGGTGTAACTACTCTTAAAATGAGAGTAGCACTTGAGTTAAGAAGAGTGGTAAAATAAGGTAAAAACGTAACTCAAGTGTTTAGTGTTTTACCATGGAAGAGTACTTCAAGACCATAGTCAAGAAAAACTAATTCCAAATAGGTTCACTTAGATAGGATTGGCTTCAAATACAATATGCTTCAATTTTCACAAATAGCTTCGAGAAGCCAATTCAAAGCATGGATTTTCCAAATTTCTAAATGGTTCAAGCATTATAATACTACTAATGAGGGCATTGAATTGTAAGCATGACTAAGTCTACTTACAAGGCAAGGTTCTCTATATAAAATGCAATCCAATGTGCTCTAACCAACTAAGTATTCACAAATGGATGCAAACTATATGCAAATTTTTGAAAACAAATTGAAAATCTTTTTGGATTTTTGAAAATTTTCGATTTTTTTGGTTTTATAAGTCATAACTATTTACAATGCAAGACTCAAATATGGCAAAAGGAAAACATCAAAATTAAAATAAACATTAGTTCCAAGGCTCCTCCCCCGGACTTAAACTTCACTGTCCCGGTGAATTCTAAGCCGTGAGATTCAACTTCAAAACAAATAAAGAAAACCGAAAATATGAGATAACATTCACAATGGTTGTAGGTTGTACCTCTTTCTTCTAAGGTGATCTTAGTGTGGAGGATTCTCTCCTCTTTCTAGTTAGCTTGTATGTCTTCATATTGGGGTCATGTCCTATGTGCTCCCTCATCTCCAACACTTTTGTATGGTGCCATTGTGCTTGTTCACTTAAATGATTCCTACATTGGAAGAATGGATATCACTACAAGAAAAATGCACATTGTTAGCACACTATTAACGCTATTATAGGGGTTTTTTAGCGTTTCCATGTTGGTCATCTCTGTTGCAGCTATAATAGACCCCCCCCCTTATAATAGGGTTAATATGACCCGCTACTATAGGTCGATATATTAAAGCGCGATTCTGTTTGCTGTTATAAAGTTTATAATAACGTTTTATTTTTGCTATTTTATTTTTTATGGTGGCGTTTTGTCTTTGCAATATTATTTTTTATAGTAGCAATAGTTTTTTGCTATTTTATACTTTATGGTGGCGATTTTTGTTTGCAATAATATAGTTTATAGGAGCAAGAGTTTTTTTGCTATCTTAAAATTTTATAGTAGCTTTTAATTTTTTCCATAATAATTTATATAATGAAAATCTTCTAATTCTAGTTTATAAATTTTAGTAGCTTTCAAAATTGAAATGCACTTGAATTTATTACATTCTAAATATTAATATCGCAGCCTGATTTTGAATTCATATTTTGTAGTGAAATACTGGAAATGATGTTCTAAATATTGCATTCATAAGTTTCAAAAACCAAAATACATAAAAATACCAAAGTCATTACACTAACACAAGTTTCATGTTTTAGAAACAAAGAAAATTAAACAAGTCTCATTAAGTAGGAACCAAACTTGTCAACAACTTCAGACCTGGAATCATAAGAATAAATACATAAATGAAACATATAAACCAATTCAAATGATAAGCAAAGGACAAAAAAGGTTACCTTAATTCAGCACATAACCACTTTGTCTTCTGGCCAGGCAATACTTGTACCAAGCGCATCTTCCATACACTCGATTTCAGAAGATGGCCTCCATACTGCTGCACTTTTAATCTTCACTACATCTACCCAGACACGAACTGCATTTGGTCCCAACGTTACAAAGTTGACAACCTGTTTGGATTGTTTAAAGCCCATCGTCCTTCGACAACAAAACGCTTTTTCCCGTTAATATCCATCAACTTGCATTTCTGATTCTCCTTCAGGACCACATTACGCTTCAATGTTGACAAACCATATAAGAGACAACCAACATAATACAACAATAATATGTTTGAGTTCCAATTTAACATAAGAAAAAGAGTATAAAGAGAATACCGTTGATTTCCTTAGAGGAGACTGTGGAACTGCTTCTAATCTCTTGGCAGGAGACTTTTGATTCTTAGCTGCAGGTTTCGGAATTGATTGAGATGGCTGAGAAGATGGATTTGCTTTAGATTTCTTTATAGGAGATTTCGGAGTTGTTGGAGATTGATCAAGAGAAAAACTTGGAGTTGTTGGAGATTTCGTAATGGCTGGAGATTGTTGAGGGGGATCTATTTGAACTGTTCCTCCTTTGCCTGTTGATGGCTCAGGTTTTCACCCAAGAAATCACTGCAAGCGTACAGAAG
>OVAN01015798.1:0-11059 GCA_900406275.1 Anastatica hierochuntica
GCTAAATGTGTCCAAAAAATGAGAAAGTGTGCTATATTTGAGAATTACCCTATAATATTTGCACAGTTAAATAATTAAAAGAAGTAGAAAAAATAATAGATTTTCCCAAGAAAATTTAAGAAAGAGATTAAACAGATTTGGGAAAGTCTTTTCTTTATTCAAGTTGAAAAAAAAACGATACAAGACTTCCTATATACAATCTAGTAAACAAAGAATGAAACTAAACGAGATACTAAACTTAACCAACATTAAACCGAATATAATTACACTCTTATAAAAAAATGCATGAGCATCAATCAAATGTTATACCCACATATGAAAATTGGTGCATCTCTTCTTTTGTTTTGTGTCATCAATCATGTCTATAAATGTTTAAAACATGTTTTTAAAACACGTCTATACAACTAAATTTGCATTAAAGAGTTTTACAAAAGATAGTATTATTGGACCAATCAAATTTTGGGCACTAAATAAAATACAAAATATATAAGTTTTGCATACATATCTAAACTATAAAGTCTATAACATTCAAAACTTCAACATCATTTGTTCCGTAGTTTTCGTTTTATCACTTTTCCTTTATAATCTTTCTTTACAACACATTTTTAAATTTTCTTTTACATGAATTCATCTATAAGTGAAACACATCACTAAAAAAATATCATTGAAACACATCATGAAGCTATGGATGCTCTAAACGGCTACTTATATGGTTAAAGTTAGTCATGAACATAGTTCAACAACTCTAAAAATTCTTTGTAAAGAATCAACTTTTTTTTTTCTTTCGTTTGTTAACTGCACGTTTAATCCCTCTTTTTTCGCTTTTGTTTATTTACGGCTAAAACATTTGAATTTCGTGAATTGTTGAGTCTAAGGCTTTAGGAGTAGTGGGAGATCCAATAAATCATTCCACGACATACGCCACGAAAACAGCCGGAGAAGATTCTCATTAGTTTTTCCCTCTATGTAAAGTAGCATTCAAACCCCACATTTATTTGCTATTTACTGAACAATATTAGCTTGATGCTTGTCACCGTATATTAGAACGTGACACATTCTCCTCACTTGCGAAGCGAACGTCTCAAAGTCGTGCGATCCTCTTTTAGTACCCCTGAGCAATAGTACATTTGAGCAACGTTCAACTAAAGCATCCACCTACGAATCTCTTGTACATATCAGACTGTCAACTCGATAAACAAAGGTCGGTAAGAACGGACAAATAACACATTTACAAGGATGCATAGCGACTGGACCAGTCCGATGATGAACCGATTAGCTTATTACCGGATCAATACAAAAACATTTCAGGCCGAAAAGCATCCATTGTTAAGAGAATGCAACCCATAAGATATGAAGGCATTGATACTCATAACTGTCTAAAGAGTTACTAAATTTTTAACTGAGAAATTGAATTTTTTGGTACAAGGTTAAAACAATAGAAATGAAAAAGACTACAAAGATCTTCCAAAATAACAAAAGGTATCACAAGGAAACAGAATTCTTTTCAATGGCAAATCCAAACTCGGCGGAAACGATTGCTCCTCCATTGTTCCCAAGTCTTTGCCGCATCAGAAAAAACTTAGCTTAGCTCTTGGTAGTCGAAACAAACGGTGTTGATTCCCACGACGTAAACACTAGCATAACATGGGGGAAAAGTTCTTGTAACCACTCTGCACATTACAATAAAAAACATACTCAGCTTCTTCATCACGGTAATCTTATCGCATTTGTGGACCAACTAAACCAACTTAAACTCCGCGGATATGCTAACCAGAGTAATGTACCTTACAGCAAGTTATACAACGAGGTTTCGGAGAACAAGCAACGGCTTTCGCTTTCACTTGTAAGGAGCAAAAATGATGCTGGAGTTATGACCACCAAACCCGAAAGAATTGGACAAGGCTGCTTTAATGTTCAATCTCTCCTTCTTAGGACCCACCAGCAATTTTGTATCCTGCTCCATTGACATATCAAATAGTCGTATTAAATATTCGTGACAGCTTATATGGTTAGTTAGGAACCACCAAAGCCGAAAACAAATTACTAACATACCACTCCACTGTCTGGATTCTCTAGGTTGATATTGGGATGAACCCATCCAGTCTTTATGGCCTGCACAAAACCACGGAAAATTAGAATTGAAAAATGCGTAGATCGCACACAACTTCACTCTATATGAAGGTTGGTAGTGTTACCTGCACGGTTGCGACAGCCTCTACGGCTCCAGCAGCACCCAGTAAGTGTCCGATCATAGATTTTGTGGAATTTACCTTCAACTGTGACATCGTGAGAGGAGCAAATAAGCAACGCACATCAAACTACTTTCGAATTTTGTAACGAGCTCTTAATATACCGAACTTGAGGACTGGAAAAGTGAAGCTACCTCGGGATTTTGGCCAAAACAGTGAGCAAGGGCTTGGTACTCCTTAAGATCTCCAGCTGGTGTCGAGGTTGCATGTGCGTTTATGTAATTTATCTGTTCCCTGGAAATCCCCGCATCAGCTAACGCTCTCTCGACACAGAGGATGACACCAGCACCTGTGGATATTAGACATGGTGATAAACTTTATAGCCGAAAGATATTTAAAAATTGCAGTTGGCTAGAAGACTCATACGAATTAGGGAAAATGAAAAACTACCATCAGGGCGCGGCTCAGTCATGTGGTAGGCATCACATGTGAAACTCCCACCAAGAAACTCTGCGTAGATAGTTGCTCCTCTTTTCTGAAAGAAAAACAGGATACGTATGTTGCCACAACTTGTTCCATAGCAAGAATGATATGTTTCATTTGTGATTAGATAATACAATGGAAACAAAGAACAACAAGAAGAGCGAATGAGTTATATATACCTTAGCATGCTCAAGTTCTTCCAAAAGTAGAACTCCAGCTCCCTCCCCCATCACGAAACCATCTCGGCCCTGTCATGCAATCAAGACCAGGTTTACAAGATGCCAGTAGAAAGTTCGAAAAGAAGAGAGGACAGGAAATGGTAGAAACTTACACTGTCCCAAGGACGTGAAGCTTTTGTCGGATCATTGTTCCTTTGCGAAAGAGCTCTGCAGGCAACGAAACCTCCCATCCCTGCATTGGTACAGATACAGTCAGATTCATGTAGCTTAAACTTCAAGAACATAGGGAATAACGTAGCGTAGGAGAACGAGTTTGGACCTATTGGGATAATAACTGCATCCGAGCCACCACAGAGCATTACATCCTGAAAGGTTTACAGGAAAGACAACAACATCTAAAGAAACTTGAACCGGAAGAAGTCTACAAAAACTGTCGAATTTTCAAGTGTATTGGAGGATACTTACAGCTTCACCCTTAATGATATGGTTAGCTGAATTCAGAATGCAAAAGTTGCTTGTGGCACAAGCAGTTGAAATAGAATAGTTTGGCCCCATCCACCCCTAATTTATCACACCGCAAAGGAAGGTCAGTACAAAACCGCCGGTGGATCATCCATATTATATTACATAACATTCGAAATTTAACAGACCAGATCCATAGCTAGCATAGCAGAACCCATGTTTGTCGTCGCAAAAGGTACACAAAAAGGATTCATCTTCTTGTAAGAAATCTTCAGAGCTTCGATAGCATCGTAAAAGACCTGTATCAATATATGTTTGTTAGATATGCAATGATTAGCAACTGAATCACCAATCGTCGGCTTCAATTAAGTGAGATTCTGAACAAACTCTTCATGCTTTCTTGATGTTCAAATTAAAAAGTCAAAGAAAGTACCTTCATGCCTCCCATTGCGGAGCCAATCAAAACTCCACATTTAGCTTTGTCAAACTCCGCCATTACTTCTTCAGTTACACCACCATCAACCAAAGCTTTCTTACCAGCTGTGAGAAGATAGAGCATGAACTTATCCATCCTTTTAGAAAGTTTTGGCGCAACCCATCCTTCAGTCGAAAACGACTTAATCTCTCCTGCAATTCTCTTAACAAAGGTAAAAAAACAAAAACAAAGATCTCAAATTCGCGAAAAACACCGCACATTCAAAGCTTCCCAAGAAAGATCCTTAACATAAAATGCTTACCGTAGGATATTCGGAACAATCAAAGTTCTCAATCTGGCTAATACCACTGTTTCCTTGTAGCAGATTCTCATAAAAAGTATGTGGATCATGACCTAATGATGTTTCAACTCCCATGCCTGTCACAACGACTCGACGCTGCTCCATTGGAGGTTTCTTATTAACCATAGCTTCCTTTTCCATCTCCATTGCAACTGCCATTACTCCACCTTAAAAGAACCACAAAAGATTCATTATATAGTTGATGACATATGAACTTAACTAGCCACAAACAACACTCTCAATCGATTCCAAATCAGCTCCTTTGTGTTCACTAACATAAACCCATGAGCAACAACATCGAACCCAGAACCATAAGCGAGAAAAAATCGAAGCTTGTCAACTTTTAAACAAAACCCAGAAATGAAAAATCCCCAGATTGGAGAATAAACCTGAAGTAGAAGCTCGATTCAATCTCCTCTGGTTTCGATTCGATGAAACTTTATTCGATCCGAAGAGAGAAGACAAGGCATTGCTATTGCTATTGCTATTGTTGAAGTGATGGCAAGGCCCAAAATCAAAGCTCACGAGAGCCTGAAAGCTACCGGATCCAGAAGCTACAGAGCAATTACTTAACTGCCTCCTTCGTCGACTCCGCTTAGTGGATTGAAAAGCGACGGCTTTTCGGCTATCTCCGCCGTCGCCGCCGTGAGCGACGGACATGCAAGCTGCGACAAACCAAGTGCATAACGGAGATGCGTAACAAGAAGACGCACCCACCATGGTGAAAGTGAAAAAGGAGGAAGCTTTTGAGACCAGAGAGGGCGAAGAAGGCTTGTGAAAGGAGGAGAAAGAGAGTGAAATGGGTTGAAGAAGAAAGAGAGAATCTAGCGAAAGGAGAATGAGGATTCAAGAGAGATTTAAGATGAAATCGATCTCGATCTCTTTCTTCTTCTTCTCTCTCTCTTTCAGAATGCGTGTAGGAGCGTCTGGATGCGTATAATCGTGCGTGGAGACGCCAAAAAAATCTTTCCTTTGAAAACAAACAGAGAGAGAAGAGAGAGAGAAACACTAACCAATCGACACTTCAAATCTCAGAAATATCGACGACCAGAATAATTTTTTTAATTTTTCTCTTTTTTTTATTCTGAATCTGAGGAAATTAATAATTTAAAGTAAGATAATTTTTTTACAGCAACTTTTATCTATTTTTGTTGAAAGATAGTGAACAATATTTACTCATTTTTAAACAAAAAGCTTATTTTTGTAAAACAAAGTTTTATATTTAATAGGAGGATTTTTTATATTCAATTCTACTTTCTTTTTATAATGAGGTGTTTAATGGATTCACTTTTACAAAAAGTTTTATATTTTATAAAATAGTAAATAGTCATATATTTCTAAAATATTTTGTAACATTCACATATTATGTTTACTTATTTCCATAAAGCCAGAGAAAACATTGATTTTAATCTTCAACTTTTTGTGATTTAATATGGGTACATCGACTAACTTTTATATCGTTTTTGGTCACACTAATTTTGATATCAGTCATGTGTATAATACGACTAAAAATAATTATTTTCATTAAAAAAAGCTAACAATTACTTTATCCCCTTTCGAAAGTTAAATTTTCTTTTTTTTCTTTCTTTTTTTCACTATTCAAAAAATAGATTTTGTAGGTTTTGGGTGTAATTTTCACTAATTGATGGTAATAAATTGTAAAGTTTAAAAACATTTTCATAATAATATTTTAATTAAATGGATACTATTTGTTGACTGTTTTTTGAATAATGTTTAGATTTTTTAACACTATTGAACGGAAAGTTATAACATCATTTATATTAAATCTTACTACTTGTTGATTGTTTTTGAATAATGTTTAGTTTTTTAACACTAATTGAATGAAAAATTACAACATTATTTATATTTAAATCTTAGTTCTATTACAAAAGATGAACAATCGGATGTTGCAGAACGGAGTAAATACTATAGTGTAGAGATTTATGTATTATTCTGCTCCATGATTTGTTCTTTTAAAGAACACACACTTTTAACTTTTTTTTGTCGGCAATCAAGACCACAATGGGCCGTCTCGGTGGCCCTAACCTTAATACTGGGAAATTTATCTTTACATACGAGAAGTTCGGATCACAACGGACCGATCCGGTAGGCCATAGCCCTTCATACGAGACCTGTCCACACATATGCGTGACCGGAGGTTCGAACTCTCGACCTCCGAATTTTATGAGTTTAGCGTTTGCCACTAGGCCAAAGGCCTCGCCCACGCACATTTTTAACTAATTGGTATTGTACTTTCTTAATTTTTTACCTCCGCAAAGATTTGGTGACCTCGGTTTAATCGAAGGAAAAAACACTATTGGATCTCTCATTTATTTAACTTTTTGTATTTGTGGCAGCCAAGTGTTACATTTGCTGAGTATCATGATAGCGATAGAACCAACTCTTTTTTTTTGTGCTCGTCAAGAACCAACTATTTATACATTTATTCACATACAATTTTTAATTTTTTATACTCAGAAATCTTCAGATGTATAAATGTATAGTACGTACATTTAAGGAAAATAGAAAATATTAATAAAAGTCATGATAGATTTGATTGATATGAATGATATTAACATAGTCGACTACGACTAAATTTCTAAAATGAAAATAGACTACCCAAAAATCATTAAATTATTACATATCAATAAATTTATAGAACACACGTGATTTGTTTTTTCTAACTGATGGATAAACATATACATCAACCAATAAAGTTGCTCCCTCTCTATTATGTAATGGCATCATCAATAACCAAGTTTTCTTTTTATGCAGTCAAATAGTCCACTCTCCGAATTTTTTTTTTGTTAAATGATTTACTATTGATTAAAAAGCTTGTACATGGCCCNGGACCAAGCAGTTATATCAGAGGAAACCGCCAGATCCAATAACTATAAGAAAAAAACCGCCGGAAACCGGCCACACACTCTCTCCGGAGAGAGAAACCGACGGTTACAGAAGCAAGAATCGTCGCCTCTATTTTCGCTTTTTTCATTTTTTTTTTTATACTTACTAATTTTACCCATTATCTTCTTATCCATAACCGCATTAGCCTCAAAAAGCTAAAAAAAATAAATTAAGTGATTTTGCTTTTTGATTATGATTTTCCTCTCTGCTCCTTTTATTTTTGGCTGCGAATAACTAGCGTCAGATTATCTCAATTAATGTAAATTGTAAACTAATGAGAAAGTGATCCAATTTATAAAATATCCTTGAAAAAATAAGCGATGTTAATGGAAATGCTATAATTTTTTGGGTTATGCCCCTGATGCTCTATGAAGAAAATATGGTCACACGATGTGACTATTGTTAGTTCCAAATTCACATGCTAGTATTGTGTATTGGCAAAAAGAAAATACTATAGACTCTTGTCCACAATGACTCCGAATGGAGAAAGCGCATCGAGCGAAATGAATCAAACTGATTAGACGGATCAGATAGAACAAGAGCGGATCTAGCGGATCTAGCAGTACAAGTGCAAATCGGACGGTTTAAACGATCCATAAAGTGGTTAAATGGTGAAAACAAATAAAAATAGTGCGGAAAAAAATATTTACGTAATAAAAAACGTTAAATTTAAATAAAATATTTAAATAATACTATACATATTAAAGTAAATTATAATAGCTGATAATTTGGTATATTAGTTTATTGTATATTTCAATATGTATTTTACAAATATGATATGTAAAATATTTATATAACATTTATTATTTTTAAGTAAAATACAATTACAGAAAATGTTAATAATCATCTAAATATTAGTAATACTATCATCAATTAACTTTATAATAGTATATAAAAACTAGGTTCGAAGAATTTGGCTACATCTAATCATTACTATAAATCCTTATATTTGATTTTTAGAAAATAATAACGTAAAAATATTTATAAATTATATATGTAATATTATTATAAAAATATAATGCATAGATAATAATTATCATAATTTTATCTAGTCCCATTTAAGATATCATTTTTCATAAAACATTAGTTTTAATATGGATCAAATATATTATTTTTTTATAACATATGGATCAAATATTTATATAATATAAAAATTAGTTTTAAATAAAATATTAAATAGAATACAGTACATATTAAAATGAATTATATTAAATGAAAGTGATCCTAACAATTATATTACAGTTTAAATAAAATATTTTGCAGTATACTATACAAAGTTTTATTAGATAGTATAATTGTATGTAAAAGTTGTATTTGAAAATAACACTTAAAAATATTAATTAAATATATGATCTATACTACATATTTATAATTACATAAATAAAAGTAAAAATATAAAGAAATCTTCACTCATTCGTACGTAATGCCTAGTATTTGAGGCATTTCCACTATTCACAGTGGTTCTTTGATTCTGCTAAGAGCATCCCCATTAGAGGTTTATACCCCAAGTTCACACAAACCCAAAAAAAATTATAATATTCAGTTTGAATGAACTCGTCTCTTGCAGTCTCCCTGCGAAGAACCGATTCATCAACTGTAGTGCGAGCCCCACGCCACGTGGCGGTCCGCGATTGGTTGATTCATTAATTTTTTTTTAAATCAAACGAAAAAAAAGAAAAAAAAGTTGCCAAGGAAATCGAGGGAAGAGGAAATCGTTGATGGGCATAGTCAAAGAGAAATGAACCAAAAAGAACGGCTTGGGATTTTTTATTTTTTTATTATTAAAAAATGATACTTGCTTACATACATAAAGTTAAAGAAAGATAAATGGAAGATAAGCACTAGGTTCATCCGTCAGACGGATGAAGTGTCATTTATATTTTGCGCATTCAAAGCTAATATTTTATTATATAAAGCTGAACGCGTTTAACATGAGTTTGACACGTAAGCATAATTGTAACTTACGAGATTTTTTATATGTGTCATTGTTAGTTTAGATCGTGACATATGTCAATTTATTATGTAGATTTTATAAACATTTCCTTTTAAATCAACTAACTCTTAAAAGGCAAAATAATAATAAAAAGAAAAATTATTATTATTTTAAAATATTTTCTTAATTTTTCATTTTTATATTCCATATTTATTTTTATTATATTTCTATTATGTGTCAAGAATTAATATGAAATCGTAAAACTAAAAAAAACGTAAAACTATAAAAAAGACGCAAAACATTACAATCTACGGTTAAATAATCTTTAATAAATAAGTATAAAAACATTTTTATATTAAAATTGGATTAATTTTACGTTATATAAAATTTAAAACCTATTTTTAGATTTCTATGATTTATCTAGAAAGTATGCTTTCCAAATATTTTTGATATATTTTGGATTTTTTATCATAAAGTACAAAATATAATTTTTGATGATAAAAATTTATAATAATAATAAATTTAATTATATTGGTCTTTACTACTTTAGTTATCAATTTAAATGCTTAATATTATAATTAAATTTCTAGCATATCTTACTGCGTTATAACGCGGGTCCTAATCTTGTACTATAATAAAGTTTTTCTCTCTCCAAACGGTTACACATCAATATTTTAGTGCATTGAAGAAGTGACACATCACTAAAGGTTTAGAATTTATTAACCAATGAAAACAAAACAACTTTACATAACATCTTAAATTAAATAATGTCATTTTTGCAAAATAAATTAGAAGAATAAAAAATGTAATTCTTTGCCTCTTCACTAGGTCACACTTTCTACGCTATAACGATAATTTTAAAACGTTTTTAAGGATCTAATTGGTAAGGATTGTGGCTGTAAATTTTTGCTGTAAAAAATTTTGACTGGTAACAATTGAAATTGTTATATATATAAATATAAATTATGTCAAAGAAACTTGTAATTGCTTATATACTCAATACAACATACTGTAAAAAAATACAACACCCAAAAAAGTTGTAGTTAAAGATCTCAAAAAATTAAATTTAGCTATATTTATTGCTTCATAAATTTATTTAACAAGGAAAACTTCATTAAAAGTGGATAAAATAATTAAAAATTGATAATTTCGTTTTTAATTGAAAGTGGTTGAGCATATAGTGTTTCATTAATTTTAGCTATTGGAAATATCTTTTTTAGTTTGAATGTAGAATGTTTTTTCAAATACTTATTTATTGCGTTGTTATATTTTAGTGTAACATATTCTTTAATTTGAGTGTTTTGTTATAATTTTGTGTTAGATATTTTTTTTTTTGTTAAATGATTTACTATTGATTAAAAAGCTTGTACATGGCCCATAAGCCCAGTAACCAATTCGTTATACAAACGATAGCATATTTGGAGAAACCAAAATATTGAACCAGAATTGAATCTTGACCAGGTCGGTAGTTGGTGGTTAGTAATGGAATTACCTAACCGATTCAGCACAAATTACAGAAACGATAATTGCTTTTTGCAGATCGCATCTTCCTCTCTCCATATTAGGTCTAGAGAGACCCATCACCATCATTCGTTCCTTAACCAAAGCTGAAGGAGAACTGATGCTCTGTTGTTTCTCTCCTCTCTATAAGATGCAATTCGAAGCCNGATTACCTAACCGATTCAGCACAAATTGCAGAAACGATAATTGCTTTTTGCAGATCGCATCTTCCTCTCTCCAGATTAGGTCTAGAGAGACCCATCACCATCATTCGTTCCTTAACCAAAGCTGAAGTAGAACTGATGCTCTGTTGTTTCTCTCCTCTCTATAAGATGCAATTCGAAGCCGAATTACCTTGTCAATGTCTCTGCATATTTGGTCATGAGTCTTGAAGTTTCGCCGGTGATGTCGTGAGTTTCTTTCATGCCACAGAAAGTAAATTGAAGCCTGCCAGGCTAGAGATGCTAATCGATGACGAGAACTACTTGCTGGGAGACCAAGTAAGGTTGATTTACTCTGTTCCCAATTCCTATCTGCCGTGATTCCACACCGATGAGCGACCCATCGCCAGATTTCCCAGGAGTAGTTGCACTCGAAAAACAGGTGATCTCTGCATTCTTCAGCAACACC
>OVAN01015799.1:0-11059 GCA_900406275.1 Anastatica hierochuntica
TCATTTTCTAGGGGTATGAGATGTCAAAAAAAGCCAAATTTGCCGGAAATCATATTTAGACAAATCCAAGTTTAAAGTGTCCCATTTTTCTAATTCTCCCTAAATTCAATTTATAAATACATAAGATTTATTAATTGAATAACTTTTTGAAAAGCAAAGTAGAGAAGCATATTAATTGGTCAAACTAAGCTAGTGAATCAAAGTTCTTTTTATTAACACAAACTCAAATGGAAAAATAATAAATTATGAATCTTTTACCAAGTTTATAGTCTAATTCTATGTTATGGAAAACTCATCACTCAAGATTCATTGCTTACACATCATGAAATAACTATCAAGATTATACATGTATGTACTGCTCCAATATGTATATAAACGAGCACACACTAGAGTTTCATCAGTTTCTTTCTGTAATAGTCAGAATATCATAAAGACAGAAGGTAAATCAGCTTATAAATATGTTAAATTCTTTAGAAATTGTAAAAATAAAAAAGAAAATTGCATTGTAAAAGAAAACATATGTATTTTTAACACCAGAACTTCTCAGGTCTAACATTTAACCTTACTTTATAGGTTTTATTTTCTCGTAAAGTAGAAGATCCGAAAAAGATTCTTGCATCCTCTAAAACATAACTAATGGCAACCAACAAAAATTCATTTCTTATGATTGTTACAATGATGGTGTTTGCTCTCATCTTTCTACCTATGATTATTTCAGGTAACGCATTTGTTAGTTCAAAATGAGATTATCTTAAATGCAAAATAAAATAGTTTTTTATTCAATTATCTTGCAACATTCGTGAAGTTTTTCGGTTAGGCCAAAGTCACATGACACAAATACCTTGCAATTGTATTGGAAATTTATATGCTAAATACTCAATTAATTATACAATATCATTTTTTCAGGACAATGTAATTTCTATAAATTAATATTCTGATAAAACAATAACTTTTTCCGAGATCAAATTGAGTTTTGACCAAAATAATCTGTTGATAAATTAATCTCTCTAAATTAATAAAAAAAATTTTCCATCATTTTTAGTTTATAGCGGTTTAACTGCACATATTTTTGAAGAATCTTGCTAATTTTTTTTGTTTATGAATCAATTAGGACAAAGTCCTATACAAGATACATGTTATGAAAGAGCATACCCATGTCACCAATATTCATGCAATAAAAGTTGCATAGGAAGGGGTTATGTTTCAGGAGATTGTGTACAATTCCCTTATCGTATGATATTATGTTGCGGCAAAGATAGGTTGGAAATTCAAAATGATTCACCTATCACTAAGAATTAATCTCTCATATTATATGTATTCTCAACTTATCTCATCTTATGAATGAGAAACAAAAAAACCTATATATTTCAAGATATGATTGATCTACAATAGTAGGTATCTACTGTATACACACTTCTAAACAATCTCTATCAAGTCTCCTATGTGTATTGTCACAAGCTCACATGTTTATTTTTCGGATCATACCCTATCAAACAAACATATATACCAAATTAATTTAAGACTAAACTAAAATCTCCAGTTTTAAATCATCCAATCAATAATGTGAGAAACAAGGCTACAATTAATTAGTTAAACCTAAGTTACAAAAAATTTTCTTTTCGGCAAAAAAGGCTTCATATAATTTTTAAAAACTTTGAATAATAACATTTTCAAAAGTTTTGATTCTAAATCTCGGAAAAAGAGCAATGTTCCAATGAATTTCAGCGTGTCAGCATAATAAATAGTCATCAAATTTTTTTTTAAATAATTATAGATCTGATAATATAATATCTTATCAAACATAAATTAATTATATACGGTATATATATATATATTTATGTGATATCCTTAAATTTTTATTTCAAAAATATTATATTATTTGTAAATTTCTTTAATTTTTTTTTAATTCATTTTCAAACAAAATAATCCGCTCTATTTGGCATGTCTTACATAAAACTAAAATATTTTGTGAATTTTGACGTTAATCCTCGTAAAAACTATTATCTTAATAACTAATACATAATCACTCTCTTTATGACCACAATGTTGGCGTCATTCACTAACTAAAAGTTGATAATCTATTTCTTGTAACTTGACAAACATATGACAAAAAAGAAAAATTTGTCGCAAAGTTAGCATTTAATCTTGTAAAAAACAAAATTACTAACTAAATAAATCTCCAGTCATCCGGTTATGATAGTAATGTTGGTGTGAGTCCACAATGTATTAAGTTTTTTTATTTATTTAGTTATTAAAAAAAGAAATATATGGCTCATTAATTATTAAATTTATTATTTTACGCGATTGAACTAAAATCTATAACATTTAAAATCTATTGAAAAATAAATATATCTAGTGTAAGAAATCTTTTGATTTGTTTAATAATATTAGTCTAATGATTTTTAATACGAATACATCTTTTATCATTTTTCATAAAAAATAAAATATTTGAAAAAATGTTTGTTCTTTTGAATGAATCAATTGTGAGTAATTATTTTGTAAGTTCATACTCCTTTTTTGTTTGCTTTTATTTTTTCAGTAGTCCATTAGTTCTTTTTAATTATTTTTCTTCAATTTTAAATAAACTAGTTAGATATCCGTCTGGTACTTTTTTGATATATATTTTGTTTTTAATTATCACTTTATAATCATAATTTTAATATTAGCATGTTAATTAGCTAAATATATAGTAATTGTTAAAAGTGGAACTACATATGCATAGGGTTTTCTATATATAAGTTTTTTAAAAATATTTTATTGGTACAAAAAATTTAACTTTAATATTTAAAGAAAATATTATATATAAACTTATATGAACTATTGTAGAGCTAAACTTATTTCTAATTTTTATTTCCTTGCAAAAGCAGTAAGGTACTTTGAAATTTTTTCTTCTCTTAACTATTTCTTAAACAAAAAGAAGCATGAATTTAAACATTCATTTTTTATATTTTTTACGACTCATCAGTAAACACATTAACATTGAAAAAAAAAGAATATGATTTTAAGATATTCGTACACTCATCAAAAAATTTATCAAGAACAAATAACCTTAGATTACTAATCATAAATTTATTGATTGCTTAGTTTGTTAGTTTATGATTTGATGATGATACATTTTGAACTCTACACTATATATTTGAATTTGTTGACCACTAATAAAAAAAATAGTTTGTCTTAAAACTTATGTATTCATTTTATATTCAAAAGAACTAACAAACGACACAATGGAGAATCATACGTTTTCATTTTGAATTCTTATTATTATAGGTATTTTTTATTTTTTTCTTGTAATCATCCTACTGATTTCGAACACATTTATGCACATTATTCTAGGTGTAACTTTATTTTCAATGTCAATTTATGTAAATATATGAATAATATACACTAATATTATTTTATCAAAAAACTATATCATATTAACTATGAGAATTATGTGAGCGGCACAAGTGGTACAATGGTTACCACCTCTGTTGGCCAAGCTCACTTACCTGGGTTCGAACCCGGGGTGATGCTCTTTCCAGGGAACTACTAAGCCACTAGTTGATGACAAAAAAAAAATAACTATGAGAATTATGTAAATATATGTGACAATTATATACATATCAAAATACAAATCTAATAGCATATAAACATTTTATTTTTTGCTAATTTTCTTCGAATAAACCAACATGATTAAGAAGATTATTATTATTTTTTAATTTGTATTATTTATTGTGCATGTCCATAATATATTAAAGTATTAATGTAGGTGAAAAAAAACATGAAATTAAATTAAAGTTGACGTGTGATACTAAAATTCTTATGTGTAAAAAAAATGTTTTTATTGGTTTTTCAAATTAAATTTTTAATGACGTGTCAACTTCTCATGACACAAAAATGATGATGTGTCAACATTTTGAGAGTCTCTAGAACTTTTGTAGTATTGATTAATTTATTAAATTATCCAGTTATTTTTATATCTTTATTTTTTGTATGAAATTCGTTTTCTATAAAAAAATTTTATTGAATATTTTTTTTATTAATAATAATTTGTAATTAATCAAGTTAATTCATTAAAGGTAATTTTATTTTTAGGCAAACCCACTTTTAATCTTATTTCAATTTACCATATACTTAATTTATAAAAATTTTGGACAAAATATTTTAGTAAAGTTTAACATTTTATGTCGACAAATTAATAGTTAATAAAATTTAGCGTGACAAATTTTAAGCAACCAATAAGAAGAAAATGAGAAAATAATATGTAAAAAACATTTATCAAACATTTTTTTGGTCGAAAATAATCAATTATCCTACGTTAATTATGTAAGATGATGCAAAAATTTCTTTTATTAGTTAACTTAATGAACTTTTTACTTAACGAACTATCCTATATTAACTTAATGGACTAAACAAATAACATGAATAATATAATATGTACTTGTTAACTTTTATGAGTTGATGAAAATTTTACTTTTCTTATGTTTTACTAGTGCTATTTGGATTTTTGCAAGAGATAATTTGATGTGGCTTTTATTCATTTGTAGTTGCTAAATGTATATTTCTTTTTGTTTCTTCTTACAAAATTTATTTTTTCAGTTTTAATTTCTCAATAACATCTATAATAAAATAAAAAAACAATCTCATGTTTAAAAATGACAAAGAAAATAAAACACAGTTAAAAAGATTGCTTATTTACTTCGATTCCTCCAGTCTAGACATTGTCAAGTACAAAAATTGTATAGAGAAAAACATTTCCTTCCAAATTTACTCGAACATGTATGTAACGATGAAGGAATTGACATTATAAACTATCTAAATGTTATCTTTACCCAATTTTAGTAGTGGGATTGAAAGTGCAACAAACAAAATCCCAAATACTGCGCTGAAAGTAGTTTAAATTGTGTTCGAAGTTGTGTATATGTCATCCAGAGAAAAAATAAGAGAATCGTCTTAGTTAAACGAATGCACATAAAATGTAATTATCAATGTCAATATATAAAAGATCATTTATGTGTGTAGTTAAGTTTAAAACAATGAAATTATGTAGTGTTATTTCATACCATCCATTCTTTAAAAACAACAAGTTTTTGGGTTCTAAAAAGGGGTTCAAAGTTTTCAAACCCTCTTATTTGGAAGAAATAGCTAAAGATCTTCCAAATAAATGAACTGAAAAAATAGAAATTGAACCATGAGTTTTTTTAACAATTATAATCACTATGAAATTTACTGTGATGTTGGCTTTGACACGTTCTGGAAAAAAAATCGCTTTATCTTTTGCTTCATTTTTCAGTTCTTATCTTAACCGTTATGCCATCCTTTTTTTCAATCATCATTATCTTCATTGTTCATAATGTTAGTGTTTTTGGGTTGAGCTTCTCTAGATCTCTCAAATCTATATATGTTTCGGTCGGTAAGTAAGAAGTGATATCAAGTAATAGGAGACTTGAAAAACTTTGGATCACATAGCAATACAACAGTGACACATAAATCTTCTCCTTGTATGTGCGAATGTGAAACTATGTCGTCAAAGACATAATAAAAACAGATTTTATAATTCATAGAGAAACAGTAACCCACAATTTATCAAAAATTTCTCAAAGCCTTTCATTACTAGACTCACTGAAATACTTTTCAAAAACAATCTCTTATTCCACCAGAAAAACTCATCCCACCATACTCAACACGATATTATGTTGTATGTTGTGTATAACATAGAGAAACCGATTAGTGGATCGAAACAGAATATGTAGAAAGTAGACGATAACTCTTACTAGGATTTCACAACAATGTCTAGATCCTATGAGAATAAATGGAAACAACACCAATTTCCAGTCATATTTCTGAATTCGCTTGTCCTGCAAAAACCTGATCAAAAATATTAAATTAGATCGATATTGATTGTGATCGTAGCTACAATTAACCATCCTATGTAGCTTTAAATGGGAATCCATACCCTTTTCTTCTTCTAACATGCTCTCATCTAACAAGTTTACTTGAAATCCATGAAAAGAATATGATAAAAAAAAATTGTTGCGAAATTAACATTTGACTTTGTAAAAAATATATTTCTAACTAAAAATAAATATGAAATCATTTAGTTGTGATAGTAATGTTGGTGTGAATCCACAACATATTAAATTTTATTTTTTATTTAGTTATTAAAGAAGAAAATATGGCTCAATATGGCTCACTAATAATTAAATTTATTATCTTATGCGATTGAACTAAAATCTTTAATATTTAAAAATTATTTCAAAATAAATATATCTAATTTAAGAAGTCGTTTGGTTTGTTTGATAATATTAGTCCAATGATTTTTTTTTATCACGAATACAACTTTTATGATTTTTCTATAAAAATCAAATATTTAAAAAAAAACATTTGTTCTTTTGAATAACTTAATTATGAGTAATTATTTTGTAAGTTCATATTCCTTTTTTTTGTTTTTATTTTTTTAATAGTTCATTATTTCTTTTAAAAGTTTTTTCTTAAATTTTAAATAAATTAATTTATTAAATTATCGAACTTTTTTATATGAAACTCGTTTTCCACAAAAAAATTTTATTGAAAATTTTTTCTTTGATTTATTAATAGCAATTTGTAATTAATCAAGTTAATTCATTAAAGGTATTTTTTTTTAGAGAAACCAACTTTTAATCTTATTTCAATTTACTACATACTTAATTTATAAAAAAATTTGGATGAATATTTTAGTAAAGTTCAACATGTCGACGAATTAATAGTTAGTACAATTTAACATGACAAATTTAAGCAATTAGTAAGAAAAATTTGAGCAAATAATATGCAAAAGACAATTATTCTATCATTTCTTTTGTTGAAGATAAAACAATCACTTATCCTACGTTAATTATGTATGATGATGCAAAACTTTTTTATATTAATTAATTAATTAACTTGATGAACTAAAATAATAGCATGAATAAGATAATATGAATTTGTTAACTTTTATGAGTTAATGAAATTTTCACTTTTGTTTATGATTTACTAGCACTATTTAGATTTTTGCAAGAGATAATTTGATGTGGCTTTTATTCATCTGAAGTTGTTGAATGTATATTTCTTTTTGTCCCTTCATACGAAACTTTTATTCACTTTTAGTTTCTCCATAAACATCTATAATAAAATAAAATAAACCATCTCATGTTTAAAAACGACAAAGAAAATAAAATATAGTTAAAAAGATTGTTTGTTTACTTCGATTTCTCCTGTCTAGACTTTGTCAAGTACAAAAATTGCATAGAAAAAAACATTTCTTTCCAATTTGCTCGAACAGGTGTGTAACGACGAAGGAGTTGACACTACAGAACCATCTAAACGTTGTCTTTACCCAATCTTAGTAGTGGGATTGAAAGTGCAACAAACAAAACCTCAAAGATTGCAATGAAAATAGTTCAAGTTGTGTTAGACGTCGTGTTTGTGTCATCTAGAGACAAAATAAGAGAATCGTCTTGGTTGAATGAATGCACATAAAATGTAATCTTCAAGGTCAATATATAAAAGATCATTTATGTGTGTAGTTAAGTTGAAAACAAAGAAATTATGTACTGCTATTTTATATCATTCTTGTATAAACAACAAGTTGATTTAGTTGTTTTCTGAAAAGGGTTCAAAGTTTTCAAACCCTCCTATTTTGAAAGGAATAGCTAAAGATCTTCCAAATCAATGAACCAACAAATAGAAATTGAACCATGAGTTTTCTAACAATTATAATCACTATGAAATTTACTGTGATGTTGGCTTTGACAAATTCTGAAAAAAGTTTCGTTTTATCTTTTACTTTATTTTCAGTTCTTATCTTAACCGTTATGTCATCCTTTTTCAATCATCATTTTCTTCATTGTTCATAATGTTAGTGCTTTTGGGTTAAGCTTCTCTAGATCCCTCAAATCTATATATGTTTCGCTCGGTAAGTAAGAATTGATATCAATTAACAAGAGACCTGAAAAACCTTAAATCACATAGAAATACAATAGAGACACATATATCTTCTCATTTTATGTGCGAATGTGAAACTATGTCGTCAAAGACGTAATAAAAGCAGAGTTTATAATCCATAACAAAAAAGTAACTCACAATTTATCAAAAGTTTCTCGAAGCCTTTTATTGCAAGACTCATTGAAATACTTCCCAAATACAACCTCCCATGCCACCAGAAAAACTCATCCCACCATACTCAACACGATATTATGTTATATGTTGTGTATAACATAAAGAAATCGGTTATTGAATTGAAACAGAATATGTAGAAACAATACGATAAATCTTACTAGGATTGCACAACAACATATAGATCCTATGAGTATAAATGGAAACAACGCCAATTTCCAAAATCATATTCCCGAATTCGCTTGTCCTACAAAAACGTGATCAAAAAATTAAAATTAAATTGATATTGATTGTGACTGTAGCTACAATTAACCGTTCCATGTAGCTTTAAAATGGGAATCAACACCCTTTTCTTATTCTAACATGCTCTCATCTATCAAGTTTTCTTGAAATTCATGCAAACAATATTTCCATGTAATTTGACACAAGTATCTTACTTTGGACACCCAAAATATAAGTTTAATGGTAAATGGGATCGGTTCTAAACAGAGGCTTCCGGTGAAACAGTCATTGGATATGGCGCAATATGGTTCAGTGGAGAAAGAATCCTCCAGAGAGGATATCAAGGAAGAATGTCCAAGGAGAAGGTCCGAGAGAGGACGTTACGGTGGTGGTGATGTGCACAGGGGTGATAAGGTGGCTGTTCGCAGAGAGCACAAACATGTAGGCCATCGGTACTATTCGAGAATGTTACTTGTGGTGAGACGGGAATCCGGACAAATCCGGTTCGAGGTAGTGATCAAGGAGACAATAATAAGCTGAAAATGATGGAAGAGGCATTAATGGCAGATGATGATCTTCTGAAGGAGGATGGTGAGTTTGTGCCTTCAAACGGAAGTCCGAAAATGGTATCTGATCATGATGTAATGTACAAATTAGACAAGGGGGATAATTAGGGGCTTCATCTTGGGACTGATGGTGTGGGGGAGAACTGGAATACGAAGTTGGTCCCTCTAAAAGACACTAATTCGGGCTCGGGTTTACCATCGAAGGAGCTTAATGCAGTCACGGTTTCTGAAGCAGAGTATGCCGAAACAGGTATTAGTCTGTTATTCAATTCCTCCTCTGATGGTTTGGATTTAATTAATAAAGATTTTAAAGATATATCCTTGGGTGGATCTAGTACATCTTTGGTTAAAATGGCTAAAAGTCCAGCTAAGATGCGTGGAGTTTACATAAGGAAAATGAATTTGATTCATATGGCATCTTCTAGGAAATCACATGGTAGTCTTGGTAGGAATTCGGTAGGTACAAAGGCTAACAAGTTGTCTTATGCTCAAGTTGCAGGTGCAAAACGGAGCGATGGTACGATACGAGCACGAATGAAAGGGATGGTGGATCCCCTGAAACCACCGGCGAAAGCGTGAAGATCCTTAGTTGGAACTGTCAAGGTCTAGGAGGGGACCTGACAGAGGAGTTTCTGGAAGAAAATTGGAAGAAGTTTAAACCGGATTNGAGATTTAATATTTTTGTCGGAAATAAAGCAATATTTGTCTTTTTATCTAAGTTTAAATTGAAGTTTGGTTATGATAAGTTGTTTACCGTTGAACCGCAAGGTACTAGTGGTGGTTTGGCTTTGTTTTTTAATAATGAAATAAAACTAAATGTCTTTTATGAGAGTAATCGTATAATCGATGTTTCTGTGACTCTTAATGAAATTAAAGGTTTTATTTCTTTTGTGTATGGAGATCCAGTGGTTAGGAATCGGAAAATGGTATGGGATACATTGACGTCTATAGGGACAAACAGAATGGCTCCTTGTTGATGATTGGTGATTTTAACGAACTAACTGGAAACCATGAGAAACAAGGTGGTCCCATGCGACCCGCTGCCTCTTTTGTACCTTTTAATCTCATGCTTAGTCATTGTGGAATGATGGAATTTCCTTGCTCCGGGAATATATTATCTTGGAAAGGTACTAGAAATAGACAAAATGTCAGATGTAAGTTGGATAGGGCGGTTGGGAATGAAGATTGGCATGTGGTGTATCCACATTCGAAAGTTGACTATTTAGCGATGATTGGTTCAGATCATCGACCAATTATTCATACATTTGAAACACGAGCTAAGCCATTTAGGCAACATTTCCAGTTTGATAAGCGTTGGTTAGGGAGAGATGGGTGCAGACTGTGATGGAACAAGGCTGGCATAGGCCAACGACTTCTGGTGATCAATTTTTTATGGAAAAAATTGAAAACAGTCGGAATGCAATATCAAGATGGAGAGAATTAAATGTATTGCCAGAACAACTTAATATAAATAAGCTAAAAGAAGCCCTTGAGGAGGCTCAAGAGGATAATTCAATCTCTCAAGATGAGATCAATGGGATAAAACGAAAATTGAAAGAAGCATACAAAGATGAGGAGGTATATTGGAGGCAAAAAAGCAGGAACTTATGGCTTAGGGAAGGTGACAAAAACACAAAAAAATTTCATGCCTCGACAAAACAGAGACGGGCAAGAAACAAGATCTCAGGCTTGTTCAATCATCGGGATGAATGGGTTGAATCGGAGGTAGGGTTAGGGGAGGTAGCAATGCAATATTTTGGTGATTTGTTTCAACCTACAGATACGGGAGATTTTGAGGACGTTCTAAGGCCTGTTAATACAGTAGTTACAGAGCAAATGAATTCACTACTTACTCGGAGGATAACGGAGAATGAGGTTAAAACTGCTCTGTTTGCGATGCATCCAGAAAAAGCTTCAGGGCCAGACGGTATGACGACCCTTTTTTACCAGAGATTTTGGGGTATCTTGAAGAATGATGCGACAAACCTAGTAGGGGGTTTTTTACGCACTGGGGAATTTGATAAAAGGTTGAATGAAACCAACATATGCNCGAAACCAACATATGCTTAATACCAAAGATAGACAGACCGAAAAAGATGGCGGAGTTTAGTCCCATAAGTCTTTGTAATGTGGGATACAAGATAATTTCAAAGGTTTTATGT
>OVAN01015800.1:138-11059 GCA_900406275.1 Anastatica hierochuntica
AATCGTCACCAACAGATCTCGCGGCCACGGCTTAACACCGGTTGCGCACGCTCTGATCACGAAATTCGAATAAGATCCCTTAACTTCTTTGCTAACCGTGTCTGTCGATTCGTTCTTCCTTTACGCTTTTCGCATAACCTAGATCCGTTCTCGCATTCGCTTTGTTTTACGAATCCTGTTATGTTTTCACCGTTAATTTCATATCACTTCGCAATCTGTTTCGTATTAATCTATTTTCATTGTTAACTTGTCTCGTTCCGTAATTCGAATATCGTTAACCTAAATATCGCATAATGCTCGTTCATACGTTTTACTCACGCTGTCTTGTTTGATCTTATCTCGCAGATAAATTTCGTATTTCTTATTCACTAATTCACTAATTTGCTATCTTGATCTGTTGATCTTTGGCTACAGAATCCGTGAACTACATATCATTGACAGTGAGAATTTCGGTTCCCACAGTCAAAAGCCCAAAAGAGGGAAACCAACGAATATCATGGAATTTTAAACCGACGAAAGACAAAAGAACTCTAGACACTAATTCTGAATTGCTAACACAGAGCGAACGAACGATCTCTTCAAAGAAACAGTTGATGCCACTACCGAGCTAAAAATGAGCACACCACAAGGACTTATTATCTGCAACACCTCCAAAAGAAGAGACTTCCAAAGAAGTGTCCAAAATGAGCACAACCAGCAACAACAATAGCAAGAAGATCGTAAGAACAAATTATACTAGAGCTAAGAAACTACACCATCGCGATCTCACAAAAGAAAGCTAGCAATTGAAATGACATAGGTTCAAGGAAGACCAAGAAATCTGATTGGGAAAACGTCAAAGAAGTTCAACAACCCTTACACGCAGACACTCGCAAGCTTGTTTCTGCCACCTACAGACAAAAGACAGGCCACCTCCTCGCAAGAGAAGAATTGAAGAACGACACCACTGCTTCCCTTGAAACCCAACTCCGAAGCTCAGAGAACAGCTAGTAGATGCTCTGCAGCGGAGTGACATCACAAAGTCAAACCCAAATCAGATCCCAAGCCAAATCTAAACCACCAAACTCGAGGAAACTTCGACGGGCAGCAACATCATAGAACAAAATACTCTCCGCACAGACATTTCCAAACTCATTAGCATAGACGACACGACAGAAGAGAGGAAGCACAAACTGAATCCAAAACATTGACGAGAAGCGGTACCGAAAGAAGAGAAAGATAGATTTTGCCAGCCAAGACGGAACCAAAATGAATCTTCACCGTAGCTCAACAGCCGACATCTCAACAGCTAAATCGGTCACCAAAAGGCATTGTAGAAAGAAAAAATGCGTCCACCACACTTATCGATCCAAAAATCAGATCCAGCTACAAAGCATCACCAAGTCCTTCAACGCATAATCAACTCTCCACTGTTCTTTTTGACACTGTCTTATACTTGTGTCGCCGAAAAAACGTTGAAAGATTTTGACAAAATCCTGGCTTCTTCTTCGCCTTGGAGAAAGAAAACAAAGCAAGCTACACAAACTGAAACAAAGATGGAGTGACCAGAGATTCCCTCACGATTTCGGCGTGAAGCTCGGTTAGCCGAAGAGAACCCCAATCGGAGATCTAATTTATCGCCTTGTTTTTTTTTTTCTTTAACGAAAACTAATCTAAAGATCTTGATTTCGACACACTAATAAGAAACTTCTGTAACTATATATATATATATAGTACATCCATGTAGGCAAGCTAACGCTCAGTTGACTACCAGCGATAAAGCATGCTATAAATTCTCCATTAATATTTACTCATTTAAAGAAGAACCCCACACACCTTTGTCTCTCTCTCGTCCCTCACTTTCTCTTGTGCAAAAACCCTAAATACTCCTGCGATATCTTCATCTTTTTGCCGGATTTGGCCTGTTACTCGCTTGCCAAGCGAAATCCATTTGGGAATTTCAATGTTGGCACAAAGAGAAGTTGAATGATGGAGAGAAAACCCTAAAACGAAGCTTTGATCTCTCAAGTGGGGAAAATGTATAAGAATCAGCTTCAGGAGCTGGCTCAGAGGAGCTGCTTTAATCTCCCTTGTTACACTTGTATAAGGGAAGGTCCAGACCACGCCCCGCGATTCAAAGCGACGGTCAGCTTCAACGGCGAGATCTTTGAGAGTCCTCAGTACTGCTCCACTCTCCGTCAAGCTGAGCACTCTGCCGCCGAAGTCGCTCTCAGTGCGCTCTCTAATCGCGGCCCTTCTCACTCTCTCGCCGCTAGGATCTTGGTTAGTCTTTGCTTCAATAGATCTTCGTCTTCGCATTCTGCTCCAGCTGTCGAACATGCATGTGGCTGATGGGGTTGTTTAGTTTTTGCCATTGATTGATTTAAGGATATTTCGTTTATATCAGAGAACAATCAACAATCTTGAGATTTCTAATCGATTTTAATTTAGGACTGATAACACTTTTTGACTCGGCTCATGTAGGATGAGACGGGTGTGTACAAGAATCTGTTGCAAGAAATAGCTCAGCGAGTGGCTGCTCCCCTACCAAGATACACAACTTTCAGGTCTGGTCTTGGTCACCAACCTGTGTTTACCGGTACCGTAGAATTGGCTGGAATCACATTCACTGGAGATTCTGCTAAGAACAAGAAGCAAGCTGAGAAGAATGCTGCTTTGGCTGCTTGGTCTTCCCTAAAACAATGTCAGTTCCTCTTCCTCGGCTTATCCATCAAAATGTGACTCTTCTTACGTTGTGTGACGTGCTTGATCGTTTATGTTTTGTTTTTTGTTACAGTGGCAAAAGAAACTTCAATTTCAGTGTCGGAGCCTGAGAACATTGACGAACTAGAACAGGTGATTATAGCAAGAGCCTTGATAAACTATCGTATTAAGGAAAATATTGGCACGGGAAGTTCCTCAAGTGCCCCGGTTCCGTTTGCAAAGAAGTTTTTTATGCAGAATCCTAGATCAACTAGTCCACGGCCTTCTCCTGCAACCACATCAAGAATCTTACCCTTTATTTGCCAAAAACCTTCTTCTAGAAGTAGATCCATAGCAACAACTTCTGGTGGTGATAGAACCATTTCATCAACCTTGGAAAGCCATAGCTACCACCGACCTCAGCAGAGATTTGCAACTCCAGGAACAGCAGTTCCTCCTTATGTTCCTATGAGGCATTTAAGATCACCATGCCAAGGGATGGCTCCACCTGTCACAGTCAGAACAGCTGTGCCAGTCTTCTCTGCGCCTCCCCCACCTTCTGCAAACACTCAGCTACCTTCTTCTGTGTATGGCCCATCTCTGTTGCGGGCTGCTGCACCCGCGAGAATTGCACCACCTGTCACGATCAGAACCGCGTTGCCTGTTTTTGCTTCTGCCTCACCTATTAAAAAGGAAGGGCCTTTACCTGTTAGAAAAGTGAATATCGAAACCACCGTTAGACCCGCGATTGAAACCAAGATATGGTCGGTCCAAGAAAAGGAGAAGAGCAGCCCAGTCTTGCCTGATACTCTGGAGATCGAAGAAGAAGGAAGATCTCAAACAATGTTAGAGAATGAGAAAACAGCAGCAAAGGAAACCGAGAGATCAGCATTGGAGGATTCGGAAGGAGAACCGGAGACAGCAAGAGAGGCACTTGAGAATATCCAAATCTGATGATTTCTTTAGAGACTGTCTGCTGTGTTTTAGTTTTTTCTTTTTACTTTTTGGAGGTGGTTTCTGACAATTTGTTACTTAAGTAATCGCTGTTATATACTCGATTGATCGAGTAGTTTGATAACTAGAAGGATTTGTATTTGTAGAATAGTATCATCAGTTTGTTTGTGTCTATCTTCAGATGGTGTTTGCTGACAGACCTGGCTTGATCCCAGGCTGCTGGACATGTCATGAATATCGTCATAACTTCTGAATGCAAGCCAACTCAATTCGCCATGTTTTCAGCAATTTGAGCTCGTTCTTCTTTACATATCTAGGCTTTTGAACATTCAAGAACATAAATGTTTTTCAATCTGAGATCAAAGCCGACCAATTTTGCCATTGTTTCAACAAGATGAATAAGATTGTCTACAAAACAATTCCCAATTTCCAAACCCAAAAATAAGAAAAGACAGACACTATACACCGAGGAAAAAATGCCCCCACGACTTCTCAAGTTGTAAAAATACACAATGGAAATGCATCAGTTCTATTTCTCGCTTCAATAGGATGCAAGAGACCAGAAGTTGAAGAGAAAAGAAGGCAAAGCAGCGAACCAGCTTATGAAGGCTAATGCCGTTGACGTTTCAAACTGAACACAGTGGTTTTGTGCGCAGATATTCAGATCATTGTCTATCAAAACCGTTATGCCTGCCGATGCACAAGCTGCTGCAAAAGTCAGTGTCGATGTCACCTGGATTTAATGTACAAAAAAGAATTTGCTTATTTACCCATCTTCTTTTTCTCATACAATTTTAATAAATTGAGAGACAGCTATATGATTCATAAACTGTGGGAACTTCTCACCCCATCACCAATTGCAAACAAGCTCACAAGTCGACGGTTCTGTAGCGAACGTTTGACAAGAATAGCATAAATGTCAACTGTGGCTAGTGCTAGACTCCACAAGCTCTGTAGACCAGTAGCTGCAACTAAGTAGCTGATTCAGCAAATACAGTAAGCCCTCTTTAGCAAACTCTTGAAGTCAGCAAACTCGGTTTAGTAATATAATAAAGCATATTACGTATAGATATAGCCCAATATACTACCCATCACGTGCTATGGTTGATTGAACAAGATTGTTCTTGCATTGCGCCCTAAGGATTAATATTCATTTGTCTGGAATCTGGAGAATTTGGAACAGAAGGACCAAAGCCAAAGTACACCATAGCCAGTCATTAAGAAAAACTTACACAAGTAACCATCAACATTCAACACAATAGCCATTTTTATCAATGTTTAACATCTCAACAACAGTTAATCTAGTAGTTTGATGATCTTATTATTATGATATCACCTAGATGATCTACTTTAACAGGGTCATATCGGATTGAGGAAAGAACTCCATACGATAACTCATATTACTTAAAAAAAAAAGATGCTAATGTACTTACGATCAGCCATAATGATAACGCCTCATAACTAATGACATTAAGCCACACAGCTGACACTTTTTTAGTATTGCATATTTAGCAATCAGCAAGGTAAAGAAACGGATATCTTACCAGAAGGCGGTAACAGAAGGGAAGTCACTAGTAGTAGTCATGACAGAGAGTGAAGCGGCTGAAAAGAAAAACTGGAAGAAACGAAGTGCAAGTCCAAGCAAGATTGCAGGCATCCCTTCAATGTTATTCATCCTCACCCGAGGCAGAATCTCTACTTGTATAGCTGGAAGATCTTCTACCGGATGAACCGATGCATGACTCTCATTCATTTCTTCTTTCCTCCACCAACACAATTTCAACACATTTGTCCTTCTCTTTACCAATGGATGAATAATAAAAAAAAAAAAAGCCCTTAAAGAGAACTTTTGCAAATCTCCCAAACCTATAGTATAATTGAGCAGATAAACTATAAATTAGCCACAATTTGTTTTGCAAACAAACGATATTGCATTAGTTTCTTAGTGAACAGCTCAAGGAGTTTAATTGAAACATAGCTCTACTTAATCCACCTAGATTTGTTCGGGAGAAGACGAGATCGAGAGGTGCGAATTAAGATAGAGAGAGAGATGTGTATACCTGAGGATCAAGCAGAGAGGAAGAAATCGAAGGCAGCCATGGAGCTTGGGTAGAGGAAACCCTAAGCTAATAACAGGGAGGAAGAAGAAGAAGAAGAGATTGTGGAAAAGTCATTTGGATTGTGGAATATGCCGCAACTCAACTGGAAAGGCTTAACTACAGTTTTAAACCTTCTAAACCAAACTAAAAGGTTAATTAGCAGTCGATTTTTTATAACACTGGAGCAACTTTCTTGTTACTTTGAAAAGATAAAATTGTTTGTTAACAACAAAACAGAGCAAAAAGATATGCAAAGGAGAATAAGAAACAGAAATAAAGGAATTAAGGGGAAAATGCAGGCTTTGAATTCTGCAATCAGTCCTCAGAAGGTGAGAAAAGAACTTGAGCATTTAAAATGAACAAGCACAAGCTTTGAATCCTGCAAACTGACTTAGTGGCTCTAGACATTAGCATTAGCTTCTACCAAATTCTTAAACCATAACATTTGTTCACACGAGACATAGGATTGGAACCATTGGTCAGTTGTGACGCTTGATGCAATAACTTGTGCCACCAAATTAGCTTCGTTCTTGACCAAGAAGATACTCCATTCTTCAAGTGAGCTCAAAGTTTGTATGATTGTGGAAGACAAGTGTCGAAGCAGAGGAGAATCTTGTGGATTGGATATAGCCTCGTGCAAAGGAGAGCAAGAGAATTTGAAGCAAACCTTGTGGTAACGTAAAGATCTTAAGCTTTGGACCGCCCATAGCAAACTGAGGAGATGCGCTTCCAAGTTAGACGTTGATGGAGGGTAGGCGCGACGACTGTGAAGCAAAACAGAGGCATTAGCATCTCGTGTGGTCCATGATGCACCACTAATGCTCTGCCCATTAATCCAAGAGGCTGCTACATTGCATATGACAGTTGCTTGGGTCGATCTTAGCCATTTTGTTGACACAATTTTAGCGTTCGTGGCAAAGGAGAGGGTATCCTCACTTTGGCTAGTCGAGTTCCATTCTGCAAAGTCATCTAGAGCTTTATCCATAATAGCTTGGGGGAGAAAAGACTCTCTTCTCAAAGATATTCAGGTTTCTTGCTTTCCACAAGTTCCATAGGATCCAAGGATAAAGATTCTTGTCTTAGAACGAGATAGAGGAGGAATCGTTGGTTTTCATGAGATAGTAGACGTTGAGTAAAACAGAGGTTTGAGAGAATCCTCTCCCAGGTTCCGAGTATGGTGACAACACCCATACCTGGTGAGCCGTGTCGCAGTGAAATAAGACGTGGTTATTTG
Organism: Anastatica hierochuntica; assembly: GCA_900406275.1. NCBI lineage: Eukaryota > Viridiplantae > Streptophyta > Magnoliopsida > Brassicales > Brassicaceae > Anastatica > Anastatica hierochuntica. The sequence continues at coordinate 7,108 of OVAN01015800.1, forward strand.
ATTTAGGTCGGACCTTACATATTGGACAGAGTGGGTTGATGTTGATTCCCCTAGTTTGAAGTCTTGAGGCAACTGCTAAGGCTCCAGACGTTGCACGCTAGACAAAATGCTTTAGTTTCGGCGACGCTTTGATCTTCCAGATCTTAGTCCACACGCTCTTCTCTAGAGGCCCGAGGGTGTTCAGGGGTGGATCTTCCGGCTCAGCTATGTCATTTAACAGCTTGTTGCCACTTTGAACTTGGTATAGTCCTGATTTTGTGAGCGACCATACAAGCTTGTCTTGACAATTTAAGTGGGGTTTGATGTTCAGGATTCTCTGTACATCCTCCTGGATGAAGATATTGGTAATCTTTTCTACGTTCCATGAACTTGACTGAGGCATAAGAAGGTAAGAGATGGTTGAGGCTTCTACCGTTGTGTCATGTCTTCGTATCGGAGGCCTTGGCATATTGGCAGAGATCCAATTATCCGTCCAGACTCGCGTGTCCTTTCCATCTCCTATCGATGCTATCAAACCCTTTTGGAGGAGTTATCTTCCATGGAGAATACTTCTCTATGCGTAGGATGGGCGACGACCAAGTACGCTATCTAGGAAGTTTCTGTTGTCATAGTATCGACCTTTTAGCACATGAGCCACTAACGAGTTCGGTTGGTGGTAGAGATGCCATGCTTGCTTGCATAACAAAGCTTGGTTGAACCGGACGATGTCATGGAATTCGAGACCACCCATTTCTTTATTCCTACAGATATTTCTCCAGGAGACCCAAGGTATTTTTCTTTTGTCTGACCGGTTGTTCCACTAGAATTGTATCATAGCGCTTGTTAATTTTTGGTAGAGATCTTTAGATAGTTTGAACACGGACATAACATAGATGGGGAGAGCCAAACCGATGGATTTGATAAGAATCTCTTTACCACCAGCAAGAGAGTTTTCGCGTACCATCCCGTTAATCTGGACGTCAATTTCTCATGTATGAAGCTTAAGAGCTTTCTTTTGGAACCACTAAAACATTCTGGAAGTCCGAGATACTTGCCTTCTCCTCCTTCTCTATCAATTGCTAGTCTTGTTTTGATCTCATTCTTTGTTTCTTCGCTGATCTTGGCACCAAAAATAACGGAGAATTTAGCTTTGTTAACCAGTCATATTCTAACTCTCTTTTTTGTCAAAAGATTTTTTTTCCTTTTCGATTTGAAAGAGGAGATCAAGAGTAATCGTCGTCAATGTCCATATATATGAATCACTAATCACAAAAACCCCTTAAAAAAACAAAATTTATAAATACTTTTTTAATTCAGAAAAGTCGAAAAATATGTAAAACCTTGGTCAACTTGTGGAAATTACGATTTATATTAAGGTTGTATCCGTCCTACCCGAATTATTGGATCTAACCGATTTCTGAGAATCGAAATTCAAATCGTACAAACCCCTAATTCTCTCATAGACGATTTATCTTTGTGAAACTAAGGGAAACTAAACAAGGCTTTCATCGATATCTTGAGAAAGCTTATCGAATCTAGGGAAAAAAATGGTGGAAACAAGGTGGGCTTCGAAGAAGGAGAAGAAAGTTATTGAGAAGGACATCGTGAAGAAGGAAGTCGGAAAGAGGAAGGCGGATCCGACAAAAGAAGAGGAGAAGAAGGCGAAGTCGGCAAAGACTAATGTTGCTGTGAAGATTGTAGAGCTAACGGAGAAGACAGAGGTTTCAAATCCGATCGATGTAGCCAAGAGATCGAGTACGGATGAGTCAGCGGTACCTCCGATAAACGTGCTTGTGGAGGTTGCGGTGACACATCTATCAGAGGATGACGATGTAGGCAACCAAGGTGAGGTGGCAGATGTTATGAAAAGCATCCAAAAATTAAGTGATCAACTCAAGAGAGTTTAGAAGAAAGTGGAAAAATTTGTCTCCAAATATGACAAAAGGTCGGCCCCACTTGAGGCATTTGTGAAGCAAGCTGAGAAAGGAAAAAAGAGAGAGATAGTGGATAGGAAATTCAAAGTTGGTTGTGAAAAACTTGTTTGTTTTTTGTATGAACTTGTTGCTTGTTTTCTATTTTGTTGGAGTTGTGCACATTTAGAACTGGTTAATTTCATTTGTTGAAATGCAATCGTTAAAGTTTAACACAAGTGTTTAAAAGAACATAAAATGGTTAACCATATACAAGTTTGAACAAAAACATAAACATAAAGCTTAAGGAGTTGATTCACAAGCACGTTTCATACAGGTTATAAACTTCTTAAGCTTTGCCAACTCTTCAACCATCACATCCACTTCCTTCCTTAATCGCTCAACCTCTTCCTCAAAGCCGAAAACTCATGGTTAACGAAAGTGGAGGCCATTGTCCTGTATGTCAAACTCTCATATAGTTTCACATTTTTTTACGTAGTCTTACTAGTTCTACTTACATCCATATCAAGTTGTTCTGCATAGTTTTACCAGTTTCACTTTACCGAATGCAAAGAAAATCGAAATTACCTGAAGTTCTTGCACGTTGATGTATTCGTATTTTACGGGTTTTTACTAATGTTTTATTCGAAAAATGGTGTTTTAATATGTATTTGGTTCTTTTCGGAGTCTTTTAGTTTTTTTAGTGTTTTTATAGGTTTTAGATTGCTATGGAAAAGAATGGAACAATTTGGATCAGAAATGAACATTTTGGAATGCAGAATCATACTGAATCGTCAGAAGTTTAGCTTTATTTTACAGACTTTGCACCGTTATATCGCGCTGAACTTTTGACACAAGATAGCCACAAGAATTAGGTTTAATTTGGTGGTGATTTGAAGGAAATCCAACGATGCGATAGAAATTTATGGCCATTTTATTGAACACATGTCATGCTGGCAACAGGAGGACGAATGCAGAGAATTTGTCACTTGGCAGATAATTTGTCACTTGGCAGAGAGACATGGATCTACCAATCTTTTCCAAGGATCGATCGATTCTTGTCACGACGTATGCAAACAAACTTGAATTGAACCATAATCGAAGACCGAAGGCCCAAATAGATGTTTAAATACTCAGACTCGATTTTTTTTATTGCATTATGTTATTTTCTGAGACTTTAAGAAGTTTTGAGCTATGAATATTGAATGGAGACGATTGACTTTTGTACTTCGATCCGAGAAGATTTCTCAACCCTCTTGTTACTTTGATTCAATTACAAACATGTTTTCTGTGGGAACCGAAATTTTCACTGTCAATGTTATGTGGTTCACGGATTCTCTGTAGCCAAAGATCAACAGATCAAGTAATGAGTTAAAGAGTTAGTAAAGAAGGAATACGAAACTGAAAGGTAAACAGTCTACGAAACGAAACAAGTTGATAACGAAATTGGATTAATACGAAACAGATTGCGAAACGATACGAATTTAACGATGATAAACTAACAGATTCGTAAAACAGGTTAACGTGAACGAATACAGGATGAATACGAGAACGAATCTAAAGTAAAACGAGAAACGTAAACGAAGAACGATTCGACAAACACAGTTAAAAAAGAAAGTTAAGGGATCTTATTCGAATTTCGTGATCGGAGCGCGCGCAACCGGTGTTAAGCCGTGGCCGCAAGAACTGTTGGCGACGATTANGAACTACAACGTAGACTCGTAACCTAGTTGAGACGCAGCTCGCTAACGAAAACGAAGTATGAACCCTATTTTTTCTAAGTGTTTTGTGGTGACGAAAAGCTCTGTGTATGAATTCCCCCCTTTTTCCTTCACTTCGCATCCTTTATATAGATCTTCGTGGGATGGCTCGATTTCCTTTTCCGTCCCGATTCATGCATATCTTTTCGCGAAAAATATTCCTTTTTGCCTGATTTTCCCATATCTTTTCGAGATCCTTCCTTATCTTCTCAAAGTTTGATATTTTCGCGAAACCCTGATGAACCGTCATTACAAGTGGGCCGGTTCTCACCCGAAAATCATAAGTGGACCGTTATCGCGGTT
>OVAN01015801.1:0-11058 GCA_900406275.1 Anastatica hierochuntica
TTGATTACCCCTTCTCAATTGCCAATCCAAGTTCCACTTCTCCATCTTTTTTAAGTCTAGTCTAGTGTGTTTAGGTTGTGTTGCTTGTTCTTCATTATCTTTGTTCCGCCACTTCTCTCTCTTCTTATTTGCTTAGCTTAGGAGATTTTTCGTATTCCTAGTGTTTGAGTCTCTAGTTCTCGTGGGTTCGACCCTTAAATATTACAATCGACATAGCCGTATACTTGCGGTTAGTGGGGATTGTTAGTGATTAAGGTTTATGAATTTAAAACTTGAAATTGAGTTAATCACTAGCGAAACTTAGCCCTCAACAGTTTCTCATATTCAGACTATGTTACTGCCTTAGACAGAAAGAGATCAGTCACTGGTTTTGCTTTCAAGGTAGGTGGAAACACAATTTCATGGAAATCATGTTTATAATCAGTGGTGGCACTTTCAACCACAGAAGCTGAATATATGTCCCTAGGGGAAGCTGCTAAAGAACCTGTGTGGTTGAAAGGGATTTGCTCAGAGTTGGGATTTAGTCAAGGAAGTGTAAAACTTCACTGTGACTCACAAAGTACAATTTCTCTAACTAAAAATGCAGTGCATCATTAAAGAATGAAGCATGTGGGTACAAAGTTTCACTTTGTTAGAGACCTAGTGGCTAATGGTGATATAATCATGTGAAAGATTCATACTAAGAGCAACCCAGCTGATTTTTTGACAAAAACAGTACCTGGTAATAAGTTCCAGCTATGCTGTGAACTTCTGAATGTCAGGTGAAGCGGCATCGTCTCCAGGTATCTCCTCGCAAGTATTCCTCAGTCTCGAGACATGTTTCAAAAGATGAAGACATGGTTAGTAAAATTAATACTTGCAAGATATTGCTATTCATATAGCAGAGAAAGGGTAAGAGGAGTTACATGTGAGAAATGAAGCCTAAGCAGAACGCTTGTGTTTCAGGTGGAGTAGATGAGGAAAAAGAAGTCATGAGCTCAAATCGTGTATTTGGATAAATCTCAACATTATTTTTCTTGAGAAAATAACAAGGAAGAAAGACATTGACCTGGTAGATCTGAAGATCCGAAGTTGGATGTTGATCTTTTCTGGATGCATACAAAGTCAGAAGCTAAAAGATATTGGCTAAGGTGGAGCTTATGCTAGTATTGGTCTACAGAAAGGGAAAGAGAGAAAGAAGCTCAGACATGGCTAGGAATCATGATAACATGGAGGAAAATCTTAGAGATTTCTTCTTCAAAGAGATGAGAGCAATCGACTAGGGTTTCGTATGGGATAGAGACAAAGTGTTTGTTCTGAGTCAAATGTGGAGATTTGTTGTATTGGACTTTAGCACAAACCACATGGACTTGGGCTAATGTCTATGGCCCATTTCGAATTACAACTAGAAGTGAGAGAAGAAAGGCTTTAAAAGGAAAAGGCCCAAGCATCTTGTTTTGATCTCTAACGATACAGGAGTATTAAAGAGAGAGATAAGAACAGAGGAAAAAGTTGTTACAATAGAATAACAAACAAAGAGAGAGAGATTGAAAACAAGAGAAGCTGAGAGAAGAAGAAGATCGCCATTGTTGAAGCTTTCTTCACAGAGTCTTCAAGAAGCTTAAGTGTTGAATCTCTCTACTCCTCTATCTTCTTCTAGTATCTAGAATCCTTTGTTGTAATCCTAGAAAACACAAGAACACTACAAGAGATTAGTATGTGTAACTTCCGATTACATAGTGAAGTTTGAGAGGAGAGTCTCTCACGAGATGTACCAGCGTTGTTGGGAACTCGTTAAATCGATTGGTGCATAAAACTATAGATCGATCAAAGGATTCAATTGATAGATTCAAGTAAGCAATCGAAGATCAATTCTCAACAGTGTTTTTCTTTTCTTTCATTTACATTTAATATTAATTCTGTTAAAATAAGACTAATAATCATAACTCGTACATTTACACATCATTTGTATAATGTAACTTATACAATAAAAGTGTTGTCTTAACCATTACAACTAAATATTCTTCGAGGTGTTTTTAAATTTTATTAATTCTTTTGTATTTAGTAATTTGATCGAGAGTTTTGAAACATAATTATTTAATATTTATTTGTATTGTCATTTTTTCTTAAGATAATTCAAAATTTTCGGTTTACACTAAAATTGCTTTTTACAAAATTAGATTAGAAAGAATTAAAAAATAGTTAAAAGATTTCAAATATTAGTAATTTAGTTTGAATTAGAATGAGGTTTGTTACCACTAAAAAACTTACAATAAATAGGAGAAGTTATATTACAGATCAACGACGATGATACAAAAATGGTATTGCTAATGTATTTATTCTAAATTACATACAAACTTCGTATATATGCATTTTTAATCATGTAATACACATTATAGTTAATAAAAATATCTCGCAACATCGTGCAGGCATTTATATAGTGTTTTTAATTATTTCTAGTTTAATGATTGCAATAAGCGAGAGTTGAAAAAATATGTTTGCTTGTAAATGTGACTTTTAGTTATGAGAATAGTACTAGTTTAAGCATTGATTGCATAGTTGTGAGACTTGTTTATTTTATTGTATTTTTTGTTGTTAGTTAGCTACTTGATTATCCCTTCTGTTACACCAAATATGAGATCCACTTCTCCATCATTTCATGTCTTGTTTAGTTTATTTAGGTTGTGTTTGCATCTATATTAATAATCAATAGTAACGACTTCTCTTCCATGTTGCTTAGCTTAGGAGATATTGTGCACTCCTATTGCTTAAATATTTAGTTCTCGCGGATTCGACCCTTAAGTCCTACAATCGACATAGCCGTGCACTTGGGGTTTAATGAGGATTGTTAGTTGATTAAGGTTTATAAATTTAAAACTTGAAGTTGATTTAACCATTAGCAAAATCAAAGCTCATCAAGTTTTTGGGCCGTTGCCGGGAACTTAGTAGATTCTCATTAGGATTTTAATTTACCCTTACACTACGATTTCTTATGTTTTGCTTTATTTTGTTTAGATACTAACTTTCTTCGAAGTATTTGTTCTCTTTGCAAGGTATAACACAAGAAAGAAAGAAGATGTCTTTTGACATGAATTAAATTGTAAAGGCTATGTTGGAAGAACAAGAAAGAAGGATAACTTTGAACCTCACGAGCTATCATGGAGCTTATGAGCCATCTACCTCAAGATAGAATCAACTACATGGGTATTATGTGAGAATGTGAGGACTACCACAGGAACGAATTCAATGGCTATAACAGACGATTTCTCAACATAAACTCTGTATATCACTATATTTATTCCAAAAACACCATACAACCTTTTTGAAAAGAAATTGCAACAAGACTAAGACACTCTTATGTTGTTGCACCCTAGCCTATGCCACTCAAGAACTGAATACAAGGTTCATGAGTTTCTCACCTTAATGCTTCGTACAAAAGAAGAAAACGACTCTGGTTTTTTTCTCTTGAAAATGTTCAAGGAACAAAAACGACTCAAACTTATGCTATTAATATATATAGAATAAAACCCTAGAAAATCTAGAAAATCATAAAATATAGAAACTAAATATATTCATGATTATCATTCCAACAAAAACCTCTTGAATAAATCCTTTCCAAATCACCAGCAATTTGGATCTTAAAATATTCAGAGAATATTCTTGTTCCAACAAATCTCCAGCTCATCCTTATCCAAGAATCCAGTTGTTGCTTCCACTTCTGTGACATCGTCATTCGCCTCACTGTCACAGGTACTGTCACAAGTACTATAACACCCACTGTAAAAAGTACTGTGATAAGTACTATAACAAATCTTGCATCTTCAATCTCCCCCTTTTTAGTTTTGTGTCTCTCAAGCACCTGCAACATATAAACCACATAGCTACCACATAATGTAGACAAGTCAAAAAAATCAATGAGATTTAAAAAGAAACCTCTCCCTAACATTGTCGTACACCTGCAACAACAAATGAGACAGAACACTAAAACAACTCCAGAAAAACCATGTTTGTTCTCTTACTCCTCCATGACCCTACACTAATGGATCAAATACAACATAAGAAAATCAATAACAACTTCCATATTCGACCACTCCCCCATCATCTAAGCTCCATCGTGCTTGAGAGCACGCAAAGTAAAAAACCAACGTCATTAGTAATAACCAGATATTTGAGGGATCAAGTAGATTTACCTGTTGGGAAAACGTTTGAGGGATCAAGAAGACTTACCTGTTGGACTTTGTAGGTATCATGTGGAAATTTTGACAAGTAAAAGCACGTGTAGACATACCTTCGTTGTTCCAGCTGTTGCAGAGGTGGACTTGTCTTCCTCTTCGTCTTCCCTAAGTGATGCGCACCTCTACCCTAGTGTATCGCTAAGTGTACTAGCCATAGTGTATTTCATTTGTGATATCGATCTAGCCCTCTGCGACACACACACATATTATCATTGCCAAAGAAAAATATCAAAGATAACATTTCTTTTAATTCCTTCTTGATATAGTGCATGATGTCTCAACTTACTAGAATTAACCCATATCATCTCTAATTCACTGCAACACTTGATATATGGATTAGTAAAACAACTCATAGACTAAACTGACGTAGCCACTAGCAATCGAATAACATGATGGAAATATAAACTGCAGTGACGTCACATGTGCCGCATCTTTGAATTTGAATGAAAACATGGAATTTAATTACTATTCATTTTTTGAGTTTCACAGACCTTTTTCTCCTGAAGTGCTACAGGAACTGCCTCAGCATCTAGATCAGAGCATATACTTAGCTCTTTTAGACTTGTGGCATCTAGTGATCATGCCTTTGAAGGATAGCTTTCACTTTATCATGCCTTTATCATGCCCTTAATCAGTTTTAAACCTTTATCCGTCATAGAAAAAAGCTGGAATTTTGGTCGATGCAAGCTTTATTTCAGCAATCACACCCTGTACTATCATTGGATTTTCCTCCAGTACAGCCACTATCACAGATAATAACATAGTAATACTTGCACTATCACTTGACTTCTCAAGTGCAAGCATCTTTCTTTTATAAGACTTTAAGTTCTTCTCAAGTGCTTTTTGCAACCTTTCTTTATGCGGAATATGTACTTTTCAGAGCATGACGACATGATTCATAACTTTTTTCCATCTACGATTCTAGATTCCAAACAAAGTCAAAGCCTTATATACACCTGAACTAGTACCGATCACAGCCCTGCACACTCGACAAAAACATTATATCTCACATACACCAATTGATTTTCTCAGTATGACAAAACGGTTAAAATACAATGGTTTTGTGAACAAATCAGCTAATTGCAAATATGTGACAACATGTTCAATCACTACTTGTTTCTCCTCCACCAGCTCTCTGATGAAGTGGTGCCTTATGTCAATGTGTTTTGTCCTTGAGTGTTGCACCAGATTTTTGGATATNTCTCTGATGAAGTGGTGCCTTATGTCAATGTTATTTGTCCTTAAGTGTTGCACCGGATTTTTGGGTATGTCAATGGCACTTTTGTTGTCGCAGTAAACCAAGAACGATCCAGAGTCCATTCTGTAATCAACTGACATATGTTTCATCCACATGAGTTGTGTGCAACAGCTTCCCATGGCGATTTATTTGATTTCTGCTGTTGACAATGATACAACATTCTGTTTCTTGCTCAACCACGAGATTAGATTTTTTCCTAGAAAGAAGCACCCTCCACTTGTGCTCTTACGATCATCCACACTTCCTGCCCAATCTGTGTCACAATATCCTACAAGATTTTTGTTTGACCCTTTGGCGTAGTATATGCCAAGATTGATTGTCCCCTTGACATACTTGATGATTATTTTCACTGCATCAAGATGTGAATTCTTTGGTTTTGCTTTATATCTTTCACATACCCCAACACTTAAACTCAGATTTGGTTTACTCGCAGTAAAATAGATAAGACTTCCAATCATTCCTCTGTAGAGCTTTGGGTCAACATCTTCACCAGGTTCATCCTTGCACAACTTGGTTGTGATACTCATGAGTGTCTTTGCTTCTTTGCAGTGATCCAGACCAAACTTTGTCACTAAGTTTCTAGCATAGGTACTCTGTGACATAAATACTCCTTCTTCTGTCTGACGTATCTACACTCCCAGAAAATATTTCAGCTCTCCCACCATGCTCATTTCGAGCTCTTGTGTCATATTCTGCACGAATGCATCTACCAGCTTTTGTGATTTTCCTCCAAAGATAATGTCATCTACATAGATCTATACCACCATAATATTTCCTTCTTGTTCCAAGATGAATAGTGTCTTGTCGACACTTCCTCTAACATAGGCTCTATAAACTAGAAAGTTTGTTAGACGTTCATACCAGGCTCGTGGAGCTTGCTTTAACCCATACAATGCCTTGTTTAGCTTGTAGATGTGGTTAGGACTTGTGGCATATTTGAAGCCCTTGGGTTGTTGTATATACACTTCTTCTTGAAGTACATCGTTCAGAAAAGCACTCTTGACATCCATCTGGTACACAATAAAGTTTAAGATGCAAGTCATACCTATAAACAATCTGATGGATTCAAGACGTGCCATATGAGCAAAAGTTTCTTCAAAATCAACTCCTTCGATATGAGAATATCCTTGTGCAACGAGTCTTGCCTTATTTCTGACAACCACACCATTTTCATCAGTCTTATTTTTGAAGATCCACTTGGTTCCTACAACATTTACCCCATTTGGTCATGCCACAAGCTCTCATACCTCATTTCGAATAAACTGTTCCAGTTCTTCTTGCATAGCACCAATCCAGAATTCATCATAAAGTGCTTTAGTATGATCTCTTGGCTCAATTGTAGATACAAAGCAAGCAAATTGTACCATCTCCCTGAAGTTGATGGTTACTCCTCTAGTTTTCCTTCCTTCATCTATTCCTCCTATGACATCTTCTGAGCAATGGTTCCTATGAACCTTCTGTGTCATAGTTTGACTTAGAGCTTCTGTTACAACTTCCTTAGACTTGGACTCAATGCCTACGTTGGTCTCTTCCGCTTCACTATCTGAGACATCATTGCTCCATTTCATAACAATTACATCATCAACCACAACATTCACTGATTCCATGATCATCTGTGACCGAGTGTTATATACTCGATATGCTGAGCTACTTCCAGGGTAACCTAGAAAGATACCCTCATCACTTCTTGCATCAAATTTTTCCAGATGGTCCTTGTCATTGAGAATGTAACATCTGCAACCAAATACATGGAAATACCCCATAATCGGTACCTTTCCCTTCCAAATTTCATATGGAGTCTTTGTGGTACCTCTCCTGACATAGACTCTATTGATGATGTAACATGTCGTATTAATTGCTTCCGCCCAGAATCTGGTTGGTACTTCATTTCCATGCATCATTGACCTAGCCATTTCTTGTAGAGTTCTATTCTTCCTTTCTACTACACCATTTTGCTGAGGTGTTCTTGGTGCAGAGAATTGATGCACAATACCTTGACTCCCACAGAAGGTTCTCATGGTTTCATTCTGAAATTAACCACCATGATCACTCTGATCTGCTTCAGACCACCTTTCCTATTCAATAGCTGTAGTGCACAGATCTTGCATCTTTCTACTGTGTCAGCTTTGTCTCGAATGAATCTGACACATGTAAACCTTGAGAAATCATCAACTAGCACAAACACATACCTCTTTCCTGCAATGCTTTCTGTCTGCATTAGACACATCAGATCCATACGAACTAAATCAAGTATTGTCTTTGACTGAATATCTTGAACCTTTTTATGTTGCACTTTTACTTGTTTTCCCTTATTGTAGGGACCACACACCATCTTATCTGTCTGTTTGAGTTGGGGCACTCCACGAACTATCTCCTTGTTAACAATGTTTGTCAGATGTCTGATGTTCATATGACCTAACCACTGATGCCACATGTTCAGATCATCTCTAGCTGATAAGCATTGTGACGAGTTTTCCCACATGTAACAGTTGTTTCCTGATCGACTTCGTTGTAACACAACTCTTCCTTTCTTGTCAATTACTTTGCATTCAATTTTTGTGAACTGAACCATCAGACCTTCATCACAGAGTTGACTGACAGTGATCAAATTTGCTTTCAACCCTTGAACCAGGTACACATTTGTCAGAGGTGGAAGATCTGTTGCACAAGTATCTCCCTTTCCTTTGATACTTCCTTGACTTCCATCTCCGAAGGTGACCTTTCCTCCTTCGATCGTCTTGATATTTTGAAGGTTTTCGTGTGAACCTATCATAGGTCAAGAGCATCCACTATCAAAGTACCATGGTCCATTGTGTTCTGGCTCAGCTGCTAACAATGCCATACTACACCTAAGACTGGGTCCAGTTGTAATAATCCTTGTCGTGTTTGCCCTTAGATCAGTACTCTTCACCCAAACTTGATTTCGATACCCGTTCCACTAGTACTATCCTTGATTCATCAGTCGTTTCACCCTTTCTTTGAACCTGTAGCAGTTGACCTTGAAATATCTTATCTTGCCACAAAAGAAGTACCATGTTTTTCTCACGTGATTGGTTTCCAATTTTGATTTCTCAACATGTAGCATCTTGCCTGGAACAAACTTGATTTGTTCTGAATCTGATCCTCCAAAACAATTATACCCCAGACGTCTTGTGTGTCTCTCTTTTTTGCCACAACTTAATATCTCATCCAGCTTTTGAGACCCAGTAAGCATTCTGATAGTCTTGTACTGATGATCCAGTTTTGCTTGAAGTTCTTCGAATAATTTCTTCTCAACATGTACTTCCTTCATCAGCACGTATGCTCTTGTTGCTATAGTCAAATTTTCCTTTATCAGGCGTAAACTGTCACAGCCAATCTTCTTTTCAACTTCTAGCTCATTCTGTAGTGTGACCACCAGTGACTCAAGACGTTCCTTCTCTTTGATCAGCCATACATTATCTTTCCCCAGCTTAACCAATGTCTGACACACCTGAAGATAGTTCTCAGTAACATCACCATCTTGTTCATCATCTGAGAGATCTTCAGATTCAATATCTGATACCTCAACCTCAGTATCTGATACCTCAACTTCTTCCTCAATTTCAGTGATTCCAATGAATGCAACAAAATTGGTTGATTCCTCCTCTTCCTCACTGTCGTCATTTGTCTCATTTTCAGTTATCCCAATCAAAGATTTTTCTCTGCGACGCTTCTAATCATTGATACACTCGAGTTGAGTATGACCAATCCCTTTGCATCCAAAGCACTTTATCTCCCTTTGTCGCACTGTTGGACATTCTGTCTTAAGATGTCCAAAACCTTTGCATTCATAGCATTGTATCTCTGACTTCTTCGTAGACCTCTCTGATATCTCAAGTTTTAACCCTTAAATCACAGAGCAAGTGCACAACAAATCGCAGTAGCATTTCAGGAATCGAATCCATAAGGACCAAGATACACACTAGGTTTCTTAGTTTCAGATCAAGCTAGAAGACACATAAAATGTTGTTTGGTTGTTCGAATTTTGTAAAGTAAAGAAAGCAATATTAAAAACTATGTAAAATCAATGGGCGAAGGTGTCAGGCATTAGCGAAATTCGCAGGAAATCAGATCATGAATGCAGGAAATTATCAGAGAATCAATTAAGCACCATTTTAGAACTCAAAACATAGTTGTATAATTTTTCCACTCTCGTGGCTCCAATTACTATGTCTAACAACCTAAAATACTAACTCTCATTGAATTCAGGAAGTTAAACATGCATTAAGTTCAGGTTTTGATTTGTTCACAAAGCACCTTAACATCAACTCTCGTTGGCTAAGGATACTTTGCTCACAAGAATTATTTTCAAGAAATCAAATCAACTCTCGTTGTATTCAATTAAGCTAAGATCATGAACAGGGTAGCTAATCAAGTTCATGAATTAAGAACAATCCAAGTGAAGAATTCTGAAGGAGATTCCCTATCATGCAGTCCTAAACATTCAATCTCATCGATTCTTTTGAAATCCCTAAAAACTAACAATGGATCTACTCAGACATAATTGAAGAACACAAAATCAAAGATGAAAAGAAAGACATAATAAAACTATAAAGATAAAAAGGATTCAGAAATCTTCTCCAAAGGTTCCAGAGTCTGAGATTCGTCTCCCCAAAATCATACAAAGAAAAAACTCAAAAGTCTGTGAAAAATAATGTCTCCTAACCTAATTTTCGTCCTAAAGTATTTACATAGGTTCTGGGGTCTTTTCTGCAAAATCTGGAAATTCTTGGGCAAAAAGGGAAATTTCTGAAACTGAACAGCATGTGATTACGAAAATGGCGATAACTTTTGATCGCACCGTTGGATTGTCTTCAAACCACCTCCATATGAAAACTAACTCACGTGGATATCTTGTGTACAAATTTTAGCTCGATCCAACGGTAGGAACCTTTTCAAATAAGGCCAAACTTCTGGTCCATCAGCATAATTCTACATCTTCATAAGTTTATTTTTGTCCAAATTTCTTCATTTCTCTCCAAAGCACCTTAAAACCTGTAAAAACACCAAAGAACACCAAAAGACTCCAAAAAGTCTCAAAAACAAACCAAAAACACCATTAGAAGTTAGTAAAAACCGAGATATATCAATTCCCCTAGACTTGAACCTTTACTTGTCCTCAAGTAAAGACTAACAAAAACTCAAGCCAGTGGAAAGGTTTGAAAATGCGGGGACTCTAGAAACCTTAGTGAACCTTGCCTTGTAAAAATATTTCATCTGACCACATAAGAAAACAAAATTATTAGACGCTCTCCCCTAGTTTCCCATAATAACTTCCCAAGCCCATGTATACTCTAAATCCCAAACCTACAAACTCAACGTCCCATCAACCAACTCTTTAACATTCATTAAACAGGGCATGAGTTTCTCATCAGAAATCAATGTCAGGAACGAAGATGCAAGACTTGTTACAGTACTTGTCATAGTACGTGTTACAGTGCGTGTTATAGTATTTGTTACAGTACTTGTCAGTGTACGTGTTACAGTTCGTGTTACAGTACTTGTGACAGTACTTGTTACAGTGAGGCGAATGACGATGTGACAGGAGCAGAAGCAACAACAGGA
>OVAN01015802.1:0-10217 GCA_900406275.1 Anastatica hierochuntica
GAATGTTTTAGTGGTTCGAAACAAAAACTCTTAGCGTTTATCGGAGAGAAGAAAACAAAAGACTTAATGGTTGGTACGCAAAAACGCTTTCTCTAGGAGGAAAGGAGGTACTTCTTAAGTCAATTGCTATGGCTTTATCGGTTTATGCTATGTCATGTTTTTGGCTCACTAAACTCCAATGGCAAAAGATAACGAGTGCAATGACAAGTTTTTGGTGGAATGCGTGCGATAAGAAACGTAAAATACATTGGGTCGCATGGAAAGAACTTTGTTAATCGAAGAAAGAAGGCGGTTTGGGTTTTCGTGATGTAGAGGTTTTTAATCAAGTTTTACTTGCTAAACAAGCGTGGAAACTACATAATGAACCGGAATCTCTTTTAGCTCGGTTATATAAAGGGAGATATTATGCTCGGTGTACTTTTTTGGAGAGTGGTGATGGGTATCGCCCGTCATATGCGTGGAGGAGCATTTGTTTTGGAAAAGAGTTGCTCTCGAAGGGTCTTATAAAAGCGATTGGTAATGGCAGAAACACTAAGGAATTGAAAACCCCGAGCTCTCAGTTGTGGACCTGATTGATGAGCATGGCTCGTGGAACCAACCTTATCTTTCTGTCTTATTTCCTCCGGAAGATGTGTCCAAGATCTCCAAGCTACCGATTGGAAATGTTGAAGACAAGCACATATGGGTGTATACGAAAAATGGATCCTATACGGTAAAGAATGGACAATGGCTGACTTTGAATGCACCTGTTGTTGTAGCCACTCAGAGAACTCTTGCGGAGCAAAGACGGATTGAGCTGAAAAGAAAGGTTTGGAAAATGCGAACGGAACCAAAGATTAAGTTCTTTTGGTGGAGAGCATTTTCGGGAGCATTGGCAGTAGCAGATAGGCTATCAAGAAGAGGAATTACGATGGATACTCGTTGCCAATTATGTGATAATCAAGTCGAAATGATTAATCATGTTCTGTTCAAATGTTAGGTAGCGTAACAAGTACTGCATGCGGCGGCAATTACTCCACAGGTGGCGGGTTTCTCGGATTGTCTTGAGGACAATATCTCACACGTACTTAATATCCTCTTCTCATCAAACGGTAATGTCCTCATCAAAGAGAATATCCCTTGGCTTGTATGGAATATTTGGAAGAATCGGAACAGCATCCTTTTATAAGGGAAGAGAGATATAGCAGAAGTAATCGTGAGAAAATCAATAGAAGCTGGTACGGCATGGCGAGCAGCTAACCTTGCTGAGAATAGTGGTGCAGAGGCTACACGAAGTGGACTGAGATTGACGGAACGATCGACAAAACCAGAACCGGGAGTAATCAAATGT
This sequence comes from Anastatica hierochuntica, assembly GCA_900406275.1. NCBI lineage: Eukaryota > Viridiplantae > Streptophyta > Magnoliopsida > Brassicales > Brassicaceae > Anastatica > Anastatica hierochuntica. The sequence continues at coordinate 1,331 of OVAN01015802.1, forward strand.
AATGTACATTCGACTTGGAGTAACTCATCCTCACATAATGGTGGTTCATGGCTGGCTCGAAACCATGAGGGCAATACAATTTATCACTCACGGGAAACATTCACAGGTTCACAGAATCACATATTTGGTGAGCTCGGTTGCATTATATGGGCATTACAAGGAATGGTGGATTTACGAATGCGTAGGATAGTGATAGCCACAGATTGCAAAGGTGCTTTTGAAGCAATCCTCAAACCAAATGTGTGGCCGCGCTATCACATCTTCACGTCTGCGATCCGGTGTCTCTGTATGAATTTTGAGGAGTGTGATTTTTTTCTTGAACACACCAAAGCTAACCGAATTGCTCAAGCGATCGCCACGAGCGTAATGAGTGGCGGAAGATTTCAAGGGTATTTTTCCCATGGTGGCCCGGCGTGGCTGAGTGCTGATCTGAATCGAGAAGCAGCTAGTGGTAATCCTTCATCCTTCCTTTAGGTGATGATAGTCATGGTGGTCTCTATTTTCTTTTTTATTCTTCCTTCCTGTTTCTTTATGTTTTTATGGCTTACTCTGTTTTTGTGAGTCTTTTAATACCATTGGTGGGTATTGTTATATGTCGAACCTTTCACCATTTTTAATAATAAACAGAGGTTCAAAAAAAAGTTAAAAGATGGTAACAACATAACCCCTAACGCCTCGTGTTAGTCACAATAACAAGACACAATCCGACAGAAACAAATTAGAAAAATAATAAAAAGCAGACAGTAATTTTGCTACTTCAACGCAATATAATTTTTTCAAGTGGTAGGATAGAGCAATTGCAGCACAAGTGCGGTTCCTGCAACGGCTGCAGCAGCAGCTAGAGTTTGTTTGAGGCCGCCACATAAGTCTCCCGGAGATCAGTTTGCAAGACTTGCCAGCTTCTTTGTAAAGAAAACTACTGACTACTCCTTCAGAGTAGAGACATACATAAGAATAGCAAGGTGAGGTCAATATATACAGGTGAAATTAGTTATAGCTTAAAAGATTCTAAGAGAGGCATTATTACCTTCACCTTGGGAGGCCCGTCACCATTAAGAAAATTGAAACACTTTATCAAATTTGGACACTCTTTGGTCCTAGTAAGGGAAAAAACTAATATCGTATTAACCTGAGCCATCATCCAAATTATAAACGGAAGCTTGTCCACACCTTGAAAAGTAGGACTCTCCCACGTCTTTGGCAAGACAGTAGGCAAAGAAAGAAATTATGTCGCTGTTTGTTGGATCAGAAATCCACACAGAATATGGGGTGTATAATTTGAGACGCAATGTGAGAAAAAGCTATCGTTTTATTGATTTATGAGTGAAGAGTTTACAAAGACTGTTAGCAAAGTTCTTAGAAAGAGAATCTCTCCCTATTCTCGAGCTCTCCCTTATCATTTTATCCTCCTTTCACCTTGTAACCGCTCCATTAATGCGTATTCACACCTCTCATTAATGTCGATTCTTCAGTTTTTATTCACCTTTAGCTTGAATTGGTCGGACCTCTCTTTCTTTTTGCAAGTAAGGCCGAATTCTCCTTAATGGGCCTCAATGGCCCGTTAGCACCTCGATTCCCTGATTGAATCCTAGGTTGGTTCACTCTAAACTGAGTACGGTAGGTACCACCTCCACCAATGTTCCTCTTTAATGTCAATGTATTGTATTTAATCGATTGAATAAAGAAATGTCTCGGGAAAATTTGCAAGCTTGTGTAGGAAAATGCCTAAAATTAAATGGTTGTCAAAGTCATTATGCAAACACTATTAAAGGTAACTATGTAATTAGCCATATGTGATTATCTGTATGACCCGTCATCAACACCGGGTCGACACGCGGACCCTTTACGATGTAACATGACCGTCGGATTTTTAATGATTTGATATGTGCCGTTGATTAGTTTAACCCGTTAACCCATTTAAACCAACTTCAATACCCGCGTAAAATGAGTTTCCATCTGAACCGTCCATTAATTCGCATCTAATCCACACCGTAAATTCATTTACACGTTTAGATCCGATTTCAATAATTAATCTTTATTATTTTCAAACAAAAGGAATATATTAATTGTCTTCCAATGAATTAGGAAAAGAGCTGAATATCCGCTTACCAAATCTAAATACTTACTCATAATATGCATTTTACCAAATATCTTCCTTAATTTCCTATTTCAAAATCTTATATGTAATTTAGTTTACCAATTATGGCCGTTGATGGAATTAAGTTTCTAATCTGACCATTGCTTTGTACCCAATTTTTAACCCGATATTTTAATGGTCACGGATTCAACAATAATGATTTTAAAATTCAATCACTTAATTATTCAATTTTTTTAGGAAATAACTAACATTGCTAAACCAAGATCTATGGAATGTTTACATTTTAAAAAATATCAATTTAAGGAAGTAGATATTTTTAAAAGGGGTAGATTTTAGGAAAGATTTGTTTAATCCATAAATGTATTTGATTTCGAAAATATTTTATACCCTCAAAAGTCAAAACCCTAATTACCTCACACTATATAAATCAAGACTACCGATTACCATTTTCCCATTCAAACTGACCTCATCCATACATATTTCACTCTAAAGAATTTTTTTTGTATTCTTTGGTTACGTTTTCAAGATTGCTTTTTTTCAAAGGATTTTCAATTTAAAAGCATATATACAATACAAGTTATGACTTTTGTCGTACAGTTTAAACATGAACCTAGAGTAGAAAATAAGCAAGGCTTAACTAGCTTTTACAAGCTAACGCTTATTAGTGAAAAAGAAACAGAAGACTTAAAGAAACTAGACCTCCACGTCCTCTTCTTCATTGTCCTCCATGCACACATCAGCAGTTTATCTGTCGCATTCATGGAAGTTTTTAAGATAGAAGATGGGTTAGAATCGTTTTCGAGATTGTTAGTCAATGAGTTGGTTTGGTTTTTGATTTCGTTTTTTTTTTAAATTGTGTCTTTTCATATTGTTTGTCAATGACTTTGTTTAGTTTTTTATTTCATTTTTCTTATTTATTTCTCGGATACATTTATATGATCATATTTGATCAGTTCTTAAGTTTTGAATTCTTTTCAACGCTTATATTGTGGGTTCTTTGTATTTTTTTTATTTTACAAAACCTTTAATTTGTGAGTACCATGTTTTTTTTAATTTCACCAAAAATAAAAATTTCTCGGTTTTTAAATTGTCACTTTAATTTGTTTCAATCTCATTATTTTTAATAACACGTTATTAAGATAGACCTAATATTTTTATTTTATATACGTTTTCATAATACTAGACATATATATCCAATTGAATATTTTAATAATATGTGTTTTTAATATTATAAACTACTTATATAATTTAAATGAGATAGACCCGTTAGGGTTGGGTTTTGGACCAGGTATAAGGTGTAATTTTGGTTATTTTCCGAATTAAAATTAAATAAATTTGTTTTAGAACATGGACATTTGAGATTTCTATTTCAGATATAAAAATCTACGGAAGTAACCACCGAAGGTTACAAGGATCAGGATCAACACGGAAGTAGAATGCAACGTATTGTGTTAACGTTGGAATGGTGAAGATGATGATAGACTCGATTGAGAGAGATTTGGGTTTCTCAACTTAACACGATCCATAAACACTATCTCATAGTATCAACTTGGAATATTAGACTAAACAAGTTTCCAATTGGCTTCAAGCAAAGGACTTGGAAAAACCGAATTAAAATGGAATTCAGCGTTGTTTTTCCGGAACTGTTCAATCATCTCTTGTGTGTTTTTTGCTGCTGCTAACTCAAAATAGAGAAAAGCAAATCCTATATGGGAAAAAAAAAAGAAATGATTAATGATTGATTAACAAAGATATTGTAACGACCCAGATCCGGGGGTCAGGACTGCTCCAAGCGGTATCGCCAAAACCGGAGCAAACTTCGCCAACCGGTTCGCAAATTTAATACTTCTGACTTTACCTACAGAAACACCAAAAGGAAAAAAGAAGGAAAAAGAGGGCTGAGTGAATTTTCAAACAAGCCACTCAGTGAGAACGGATCCGAATCCGCCTCACCCGCTACCCGCCTAATCCCGCTAGACTAGAACTAGACCACAACCCCTAGAGAAAACATAGAAGACACCTAGTGTGTCGCGCAAGCAAACTAACAAACGCTGTGGCTAACGATGTCACCCTTCACAACCCCGTCCCATTCCAAGGTTGCTCCAAATGACATCACCAAAACGACACTTTTGACCAATACATATTAAAAACTAGCTGTAGCCCTAGACGCCTAGCAAGACACAGGCCTCAATACTCAGTGCTAACTTTCCCCCTCGCGAAAGCGTTTTTGCGTACCAACCATTAAGTCTTTTGTTTAGCTTCTCTCCGATAAACGCTAAGAGTTTTTGTTTCGAACCACTAAAACATTCCGGAAATCCCAAATACACACCATCGCCTCCTTCTTTTTCTATCCCCAACATTTTCGCCAAAAATTTTTTTCTATACAAATCTATGTTACCTCCGAATGTGATAGCCGATTTATGGAAGTTTATTTCCTGCCCCGAGGCATCGCTATAAATTTTCAAGCACCTTAGAAATTCAATGCATTCTCGGAACGTAGCACGACAGAGAAAAAGGCTATCGTCAGCAAATAAAAGATGTTGGATCGAAGGGCATTTCTTTGTCAACCTCATACCCGTTATGTGGCCATCCGATTCAGCTTTGTTCATAACATGTACCAACGCCTCTGCACATAGAATAAAGAGAAATGGAGAGAGTGGATCGTCTTGACGGATTCCTCTTTATGGTTTAATAAGAGCATGTTCTTGACCATTGATCAAAACCGTATAACTAACCGATCGAACACAAGCCATAATCCAAGAGATCCACCGTTGATCAAAACCCATACATTCCAGTAACTCTTCCAAGAACGACCACTCAACTCTATCATACGTTTTAGACATATCCGTTTTAATGGCAAGATAATCATCTTTGCATTTTGGATATGTTTTCAAGCCGTGTATCATCTCATGAGCAATGAGTAGATAATCTGATATCAATCTATCTTCCACATAATCTTTTTAAGCTTGTGTTGGAGACACAAGCTGCGGCAAAATCTTTTTAAGCCTACCACATAATATCTTGGAGATAATCTTGTAAGAAGTAGAACACAAGCTTATCGGTCTAAGGTCCGTCATTAGTTTTGGATTCGGTTTCTTGGGTAACAAACAAAGTTGAGTGAAATTCCAATCTCTTGGAAAGAGACCAGACTCGAAAAAATCCCCCACCTCTTTGACTACCTGTGAACCTGTCACACTCCAAAATTGCTGAAAAAAACTTCTAGGTATACCATCAGCCCTTGGCGTGCTATTACCTATGATCGCCTTAACCGCTCTACGAATTTCAGCATTAGTAACCTTCCTCAGCATGTCATTATTCATCTTTGGAGTTACTCTTTTCTGAAATCCACATAGAATTTCTGTTGGTGTGCTTGGTTTCGACAATGTGAATAGTTGTGTATAATACCGCACCGTTATTTCTCCTTTCTCCTCTTCAACAAACTGCTCACGCCCGTACTGATCAACCAAAGAATGGATGAAGTTTTTCATTCTTCTCGATTTGACTTTCCCGTGAAAGAACTTTGTGTTCTTATCTCCATCTTTGAGCCATAAAACTTTGCTCTTTTGTTTCCAATATTTCTCTTCTTCTCGCATAGCCACTGTAAGCTCCTCCTTCACTTTAATCAAAAACGCAGGATCCGGATCTTGTTTCGAAGACTCAACATCGAAATCACATTGAAGTTTAGCAATCTGTTTTTTTTAATTAAGACCAGATCCTTGCTTCCACTTAGCTAAAGCTTTACGAAAATTATGGATACGGTTGGATAAACTGCCATCGTTATTGTCGGTATATGAAGACCAACTCTTCCTAACCACTTCCTATACTTCAGGCATTGAGACCCATCGATGATCAAAAAAGAACCGTCCCTTGTAGTTACTCATCTGTCCTCTTGTTCTCATTACAAAAGAGCAATGGTCCGAGCCCCATCTCTTAAAATACTCAATCTGAGACCCCAAAAAAAGGCGAAACCACTCAGCATTACCAAATGCTCTGTCAAGACGACATTGTATCCACACTCTCTCTTTGATACCATTATCGTTCAGCACTTCTCGCATTCCTGCCCACGATAATGTATTAGCAATGCTTGGTAATTCTTTGATTCGACACTCTGCAATGAAAGTACGGAAAGCTAGGAAGGATGCTTCTGGTCTTACTGGTCCGCCAAGCTTCTCAGAATTGCTCACTAATTCATTGAAGTCTCCTACCAAAAGTCATGCCTCATCTCTGTTTTCACCACATGTTGTAATTCATATTCCATACTTCACCTCTTCTTTGTCTAATGGGATCACCGTAAACGAAGGTGATAAAGTAAGACAGAGCATCACTAGTCACTTTTGTATCAATAACTCTATTACTAGCAAAGAGAATCTCTACTATGAATGCACTCTTCCAGAAAAGTGCCAAACCTCCACTTAGACCCGTAGGATCTACGAGAAAAAATTTGTCATAGCCCATAGATCGTTCAAAGCTTTTAACATAGTCACTAGAGTTTTTCATCTCTAGTAGAAACAAGAAATCCGAGATATGTCGACTACACATATCCTCTAGACGTCGAACTGTCAATTCGCTTCTCAACCCTTGACAGTTCCAAACGAGTGTCGTCATTGAGAGACGGATGGTTTCTGGTGAACCATCAAATCCTCTTGTTGTTTCGGAAACTTTGACTCAACATCCAACTCCATCAACACTTTTCTCTTTGAGTTAGAATCACTTCCTTGCTCGGTGGGGAGTTGTTGATACGAGGTACTTGGTGAGACATTCAGACCAGTTTTGTTCTTTCGTGAGCGGGCAGCATATTTCTTCACCGTATTAGTCTCACTACCTCCTCTCTTTGTATTTCTCGTATCACTTGTGCCTATTTGGAACTCTGCTACATTTAAGGGAGGTTGAAACAGAGCTTCCCCTTCTACAATATTAAGTGTCTTTTGCATTTGAACCTTAACTGCATGAGCCACTGAGGTTCCACTTTCTGAAATGTGCTTGCTCCTATTATCTTGCCTTTCATCAATAGAATTCTTTCCAACAACACTTCCAGGATCCTTGTCAACATCACCATTGATCCGTTGACGTTCAGCTTCAACATGTCGAAAGTCATATACATGGCTCTTGTTTCTGTGTATTTGGGAACTGATAACCGGTCTATCCTCTAGTCGTAGGTATGACCTTTGCGCCACTGGATCAACGAACAGTTCATCTAGCACTTTTTTCATTATGTATTCTCTAACACGTCTTTCAGTAGGATCATCACAGAGCATATAAAGTTTCATTTGTTCAAAGACTTTCGGGGCCACTATGTTTGGTAAAGGAGCAAAGCCAGGCGGTATGGAAGGAGCTAACAATGGCATGATGTGCTCTGAGAGATTTGTATGATGAGCTCGTGTTAGAGTACCCGCCAACCTTGAAGAGGGAATATTAGATTTTAACTCATCATTTTGTTTCTGTGTATGGAGCAAGAGTGGGCATTTATTTTTCTCATGGGACAACCTTAAGCAATGGAAGCACTTTCTATGAACCCTTTCATACTCCACATCAACCCGAACCACGTTTCCAGAGGGTAGAGTCAATGATTTGTAATCTCGCAAGGGCTGATTAAGATCAAGGATTACCAAGACTCTCACATAACTCTTAAGATGGGGTTTTTCTGGATCGAATTCCACCTCCTTTACATGACCAATACGATCAACAATGATATTAATAGTCTTCCGTGTGAGATGGTTCACCGGTATGTTCCGAAGACGCAGCCAAACTGGTGCATATTGTAGGAATGAAGCTGGAGGATTTTCGACCCATCTATCAAGCACCATGCCCCAATCATCGAAAGTCCAAAAACCATACTACATAACCGTCTCGATATCAGATTCTAGTTCAAAGCTAAACTGGAACATGTCTTTAGACAGAGCCATTCCCCTACAACGTTCATAACTCTTCCAAATCTCCGACATGATTCGTAGCGCTCTTGACATATTCTGGCATTCAGGGTACAACAACCTTCCAATCTAGCTCTTTACACACCTGTTTGTCGCCGAAAAGTCCTCCTCCGCTGGTATCATAATTGGTTCATCTTCCTCCAAAGTCATCGCTTGTAAAGCTTGTTCCAAAACCCCATCCATCACTAACAAAAACAGCCTTCTTCGTTGTCAAGTACGTCTGTTTCCAGTTGCAGTAAAAGCCGAACCAGACAAGTTCAAAGGCGTTGTACAAAACACACCATGAAAAAAATTAATTACTTTCGCCAGACTAAGGAAAGGGAGATCAATCATGCGTTCATATTTTTTAAAAACGTAATTAAGGGAGCCAAAAAAGGCTAATTCAGGCGATAGACTATGGAAAATTTCCAAAATCGCAACATGGTGATGGTATATAATGTTTTACCATCTTTTAACTATTAAAAATTAGAAAGTAACCTTATTATCATGAAATATTACATGATATGTCATTGAGCTCATGTTTAAAAAAAAGTCATTAAAGATATTTTAGTAATTAGACTAGCATAAAAAAACGATAAACCCGACCTCTAATCCGGACAGGGACGCGGATCCTGTTGCTTAATCGTGAGCGTTTAAATTTTAAATGATTTAATCTACATGGTTGATTAAATATCAAAGGTATTATTATTTCTATTTCCATGGTCACCACTGGGGAGCTAAGAATGTTTTTTGTTGTTGTTGTTAGTTGTAAATATCAAAGGTTACATGCACAAACGGAAATCTTCTAATTCCGATGATGTTACGTTAGGTGGAAATGATGAAGATGAACATACGTTTTAGAGAGGAAGAAGATCAAAGTTGT
>OVAN01015803.1:0-11057 GCA_900406275.1 Anastatica hierochuntica
CTTTCGGAGAAGTCATTCTTTGTATGGCTTTGCAATGATAGTTTCGTGAAACGGTAGGACTGATCGTATAGTTTAGACTCTCCGGTTCTTAAGTTAATGGTCATCGTTTTACACGATCGATACGATATCCTACGGAAAAGATGAATCCTCACGATTGTCATTACGACGGTTTGACGGGAATTCCAATCGAGATGAAACGAGAGATGATCAAGTGACGATTCGAAGGAAATGACGATCGGAAAGGATGCGGTTCAGTCAATGGACTACGGCTGAACGTTGTCCATGCCCTGGCGCCAACTGGCACCACGACCGAGCCTCGGTCTTGCGCCAATTGGCGTCAAGACAAGCTCTCCGTCTTGGCGTCGATCGACGCCAAGACCGGGCCTTGGTCTTGGCGCCAATTGGCGCAAAGACAGACCCTCTGTCTTGGTGCCAATTGGCGCCAAGACAGGCTTTCTTTCTTGACGCCAATTGGCGCCAAGACCATGCTCTTGTCCTGGCGCCAGTCTTGGTTTGAATCAACGTCTAGATCGTCCTCTAGTTCAGTCGTCAATCGGTTCCAAAACTCGTTCGTACGTTTGGCGTCAATCGGTGTTTAGAAAGTTCTCTGAAACGACGCGGTTCTCTGATGCTTTCGGTGGTTTCGTATCGCTTTGAAGGTTGTATCATGTGGCCTTGTGAGAGTTGTCCGAAAGCCATTGATGCTAACTTTAGCATTTAGATGCTTTAGTTTCTTGCGAACGGATAGACTTCTTTGAAAGCTCGTCTAGACCCCAAATGGCTTGCGGTCTAGATGACAGTAAACCTAGACGACGGCAGGTCTAGATGGCGGCAAGTCTAGACGACGGTGAATCTAGACGACGATAAGTCTAGACGACGGTAAATCTAGTCGATGCTAAGTCTAGACGATGACGAGTCTAGACGTCGGTCGTGTTTCTAAGTAAGTCTGATTAGAGATGCGATTTTGGACGTTGATTTCGAGATGACTGTTTTTGACACCAACATATAGCTAAGCCAATAAGCAAGAGTATTAATGTTATTTTAAGTTTCACTTAATTAAAATTTACTTCAAAAGATGATTGGCTTCTGATATGTACATAATGTAACGCATATTTAACATCATTTAGTATATGTTTCAGTGACATTTAATATGTAAATAATGCAATTTAGTGCCCAAATCCATTTAGTTTATAAATCGAGTCTAGTCTTGGATTATTCGTATTTTGCATGCATTTCTTTGCATTTTATACAGAATGGATCTTGACAAGAAAGAGATGACTTTGGAACGTGATTTTTGGTGGAAATGAAGTGAGAAACAACCATTAATCAAGGAAAAATGAAGAATAATCATAAGAAATGAAAAGGAAAGAAGAAGAATCAAAGGAAGCAAAAGGGATTGAAGAAAGATCAAAATGTAGCTACAGATGTGTTTGGAGTCATGGAGCTTGGATGTTGAATCAAAGATTTATGAAAAGAAGTAAAGAAAAGAAGAATACTTTGGAATCAACATATGGTCGGCCGTGCAAAGAGGAAGTATATGCAAATAATACGCCATTCTAATGGCAATTTAAAATGCAAGAAGAAGAAGTTGGAATGCAAATCACTATCGACCTGGGAAATCGACAGCAGAGAGCACTCGACCAAAATTGGCCTAGGGTTACACCCTTTCTTCCCCTTGCCTAGAAATACCTCCTCTAAGCCTCTAAGAACATTAACGCTACCTAAGAAATAGATTTTTGATATTTTTTGTTTGTTTCTAAGATTCAAAACAAGTTTCTAAACACTTTGTTCTTGGATCTCTTTTACTTATTTATGCATTTCAAGTCTTGTGGGAACCAAAATTCGCACTGTCGATTTTCACAATCGAAGGAAAGCCAGGAAACCCTAACTTTCTCTAAGGTCCCGGATTTCTGGTAAACCAAACAACGAGAGATAAACATACGAAGAAACAGACGACAAAGTAAAAGTAAAATGAGAATCGAAAATAGAGTTGAGCAATCGAGATCTTATTTTGAAACTGCGTTTAACCGTTACAATAGGTGATAAACCGTGGCCACAAGAGCTGTCGGCGAGTATCCTAGTTCTAACAATGTAAGACTTGTAAACCTAGTTGAGTCGCAGCTCGCTAACAAAAAGGAAAAATAACCTAATTTCCCTAAGTGCTAAGTTGTGAAGAAATTTATGTCTCTCCACCCATCCTTTTCCTTCGTCCCTCTTATATATGCCTTCGTAGGTCGGCCCGGTTTCCTTTCCTACCCTTGATTCGAGTATATCCTTCTGCGAAAATATTCCTTTTGTGTTTCGAGTATATCTTTTTTCGAGAATATTCCTTATATTTTCAATTTTTTCATATTTATCTCTAAACTTGACTTTATCACGTTTTCCATTTATCTTTTGTGGAACTCGTGCAAATTGTTAACGTAGTTGGCCCATTCTCATCCGGAATCGTAAGCGAACTTTTATCGCGTTCATGGGACGTTTTGCGATTAAGTGACTTTTACTATTTCTTTCAGAGAAATCGTTCTTCGTACGATTACGCAGTGATGGTTTCGCGAAGTGATAAGAACAATCATGTAGTTAAGATATTATCGGTGTTCGAGTTGACCATTATCGTTTTATACGATCGATTTGAAGTTTTCACGAAAAGAACAAGTCTTTATGATTATTATCGCGAAACTTTAACGGAAACTCCCATAGAGAAAAAACAAGAGATAGTCAAATCGAGATTCGAAGCAGAAGATGATCGAGAGGAAATGGTTTAGCCAACCATGGTGACTAGACGTTGTCCATGTCTAGTCGCCCGTGGGCGACCACACTTTAGTCAAGAGTCTAGTCGCCCATGGGCGACTAGATCTTGTCCTTTTTCCGAAGTGATGTGGTTATCTGATGTTTATGGTAACTTCTTATCGCTCTGAAACATGTCTATTGAGATCTCTCGGCAGTTATCCAGAAATCTCTGGTGTTGATTTCGATACGCTCGCATTTAGTTTCTTCCGGGTGACTAGACTTTGCGAAATGATCGCCTACGGTTGACTAGACACAGGGTTTCGATGTTAAGTTGAGAGGAGATCGTCTAGATGACAAGAACCTCATATTTGATTATCCCCTTACGATTTTTGTTTCCTGAAAGAGAGAAAACATTTATGTGGTGCTTTTTAGGTGTTGATTTCGTTGTGACCATTTTTGACCCCAACAACCCCCCAATTCGCAAGAATCGTTGGAGTGTTCTTGCGAAATTTGACGCACGTTAGGCAAGTTAAGCGGAGTCGATGGCTAAAAAGTCCAAAGACGAATAGTAAGTTTCCCTTTCTATAAATATGAGGAGTAACTTTCTAAATCTTTCACTTGCTCATCTTCACAAGAAATTTCACTTAAGGTAGAAAGTTCCTTATCTTTTCCATCTCTCTCTTCTCTTCTTTTGTTATGGCTTTGAATGCCCGAGTTTCCGGAAATGCTTCACCGTCGATTTTCTCCCCCAAAAGTCTACAAGTTTGGGAGGACGAGATCGTTCCGAAAATCAAGTTCTTGCCACACACGATCGATCATGAGGAAGTGAGGGAGTATTGGCGTGTCACGTGTGATATCAAACCTCAACCGCCCGACTCATGGTGTCCGACAAGACTAACCTTTAAAAAGGACGCCGACAGGCCGAGCGGATGCTGAAACTCTTTTCTCGCCACCATCCGGGATTTCTGCCAAGTTTCGAAGGGGGAGGAGTTTCTGATGCTGAATGATGGCGAGGAGGCTGATTCTCCATCTCGCGGTTTCTTTACATGCTACGAGGCGCACTTGCTATTTTGTCGACTATTGTTTCCCATACGGGGGATCATAGTTCTGTTCTTAAATAATGACGGCTTATCGATCAGCCAGCTTTCGCCCGACGGTCTCCAATACCTCATCGGAATTTCGATTCTAAGTTACGAACGAGGGCTGGATCTAAGCATCGACTATCTATTGGCTTTTTGGTATCTGATGGCCACGGGACTGCCGCTTCGGTACTATCTCAAGTCGAGGAAGAATATGCCGGTGATCAAATCGCTTACATCCAACTTCCACAGTTGAAACAAGCGATATTTCTTTGTTCATTTAGATAGCGCCTTTGTCGAGGACGAATACGTTTGCCGATATTTGACCGTTCTTTAGTTTTACAATAATTGATCCCCTTCCCCCGCATCTGGAAGATCTATTCGTCATTAGGAACCTTCTTCGAGGCGGTCCATTCCATTGGGGTTACTTTTCCCCGCAACAAGTTCGCAATGCAGTTGAGTATCACAAGACTTGAGCTCGGCCTCACACGGTCACGGAAGAGGAGTTAGAACATGGATTACTTTACACCGTACGAGATGCCTTCTGATAAGGAGAGGGAGAGGTCTCCCAGAAACGAGCGTGCGTCCATTGATGGGGGCAGCATTGCCGACGACATGAAGGGTTAGTCTGAGGGGGCGTGGTACAACGTTCTCCTAGGTGGAGACGGAAGCAGTCCGAGTCAACCTTCGCTGCCACCTTTCGCAGAAGGGTCTGATTCAACGCCTTCCTTGCTTATTTCGATGTCTCGTCACAACAAATTGCGGCTGACGCGGGGTTTGTTAGGTCGGGGCAGTGTGCAGAGGCCTCGCGTCTATGCATGGCGGTTAGTATTCGAGCATATAACACCATTCCGTTTATTCATATGACTTTGCCCCTAACCTTTTAAAGGATCTCTCTTTTGCATTGTCTCCACGTGATGGATGAGGGCCTTAGGGCGAGTGGCTTGGTGGCACGGACGGCTCGGTTCAAGGCCGAGAAACTCGAAGAGGAGAACTCCTGCTTGAAAATGGAGATCGAAGCGGCTTCTCTCCATGAGAAGGAGTTGGCATGAAATCATGCGTCGCAGGTACGTCGTGCGTATAAACGCGGAAAACGTGAGATTGTCTCAGTTATAGCTGAACATTCGATTTAGTTTGTGGCCGACTTTCATCAGTACAAGTACGCAAAACAATCTTACGGAGAGTACCGCGAGTTTCGTGGTTCAGTGGGTGCTTTCTTGCGCACCCAACAAAGCACATGGAGAAGATGTCCGACCATATGGAGAAGTGCAAAAATGTGGAGTCTTCGATCCCTTCAATCGGAGGGAGGATTCACAATCACTGGGCTCCGATTCTCGTTTCTCCTTACTCAGAGGAAGTTGGAAACACTGTTCGGGGCGAAGTGGATGCGGTGGATCAAATTCCGAACCCATTTAGTGTCGATGATTTTTCGATATCTAGTTATTATGAATGTGATTCGTAAATAATTGTTTGTAGAGGAAGTGTGTTCCTCGTTTAAGTCATGTTTATATTTTGGCCAAGTGTGGCTCCTTTCAGTTTGTTGCGGTCGGCCGCGTGTGGCCTTGAACCCCCGTCATCTCGTGATTTTTAATGGATTATATTTTTAGTTCAATTGGTGCGTGAGTAATTTGGAGGTAAGATTATGAGTTGTCATCTCATCTCTAACTCTTGGATAATCTTTATATCTGTTTGCCCGTTTCGAGTGTGAGTGTTCGAAAACTGAATCTTTTCGGGTTATAAGAGTTCGTGAATTTAAGCGATGAGACAAGTTTTGGAATCTCGTATCGTTTAGATACTATGTCTGGAGATGTTAGAGACCAGGTGCTGGGTTTAGGGCAAGACCTAAGTTTACTCTTGGCTTTAGGGTGTGTGGTGAATAATTTCGGCTTACGTTTCCCGTTTTCGATTTCGACCTGGTTCCGTCTCGATGATGAAGTCTGCGATTAGTTTTAGGCTTATATGACTTGCATCAATCGGGAACCGAGCATCTCCCCAAAGACAATTTCGAAGTCGTCTGGAAGTGTTAGACCAAAATTTCGGTTTTTATATCACTTTTATCCTTGTGTCGGATGTATGAGAACCAACTCTTCGTGAAGAACAGGTTAAGGTGAGTGATTAGTATGTCTGTCGAGGTCAATCGACGGGTGAAAAGTAGGAACAAGTACTATTCTTTTTTCCGGTTGGGGTTTGATAGTCTTGCGACTACTATTTTTAGAAGTTTTTGATCAAGTACAAAATTGTGTTTCTCGGAAAATTGCGATTTCTCGCATTTTCCGAAAGTTTTTCCGTTTTGTGGTAGAATGTGTTGACGAACACGTTACAGTGAAGATTCGTTAGGAAAGGTTTTCTCGTATGATTTCCATTTCTGGTTATACAAAAATAAAAAAGTTTATTGCTGAAACGTATCAAAAAGTGTCGAGTAAAAAGTGTGGCAGTATACAAGTATACATACACCCACTCCCCCTTTTTTAGAGAAGGGGGATAGCTAAACTCCTCTGGCGAGGAGTGGCCTACGTACCTCTTTCAAGGATCAAATCATCTCATAGTTCATTTTGTTGCTGCGAGTGATTACTCGTTTGGTAGAGATGCGCGCCGTTTCAGTCTCCATGACTACAACTGGGTCGACGATTTCCTCTTTTTTCGAGAGTATCACTTTGTTGGGAACATTGGGCTCGGAAGTTTGCTTGTTTCCTTTGGCCTGAGCCATTTCTTGAGTTGACGATTCTAACACATCTTTTTCAGAAGTTGCTTCGGCTGAAGGGCGAGTTGTCATCATTCGTTTGGGTTTAGCCATGGGCGTCATTGCGACTTGTCTAAGCTTATGTGCGGCTAGGAAGTAGAGTCACGACTGTTTTGGCATCCTCAAATTGTGGCGATTCCGTTGGTCGTCAGGAATTTAATGCATAAGTGGTAGGTCGATTGGACTGCCTTCATGGAGTTTATCCATGGTGTTCCCATGATCACGTTATAGATGGAAGGATGGTCGACGACCGCAAAATCGATGACTTTCGTGATCTTCTTCGCCATCATCGGAAACTTGATCAATGTGAGAGTCATTGACGTCGTACCGGAGAAACCCGTGAGAGGTTTTGGCGCGGGTGTGACCTAGGATAAGTCGATGTTCATCCTGTCGAGGGTATCGCGAAAGATGATATCGACGATATTTCTTATGTCGATGAGGACCCTGGCGACTTCGAGGTCTTTTATGATGAGGTCGATCACGAGGGGATCACTATGAGGTTTGTCGATTCCGATAGTTTCGTATTCCTCGAAAGCCATAGTTTCATTTGCGGTGTTGAATGGAGTAGACCAGTTTGCACTTGACTCAGCCTTTCGTTGGTATGCTTTTATTGATGAGACGGTGTCGCGAAAGTATTGTGACCCTGCGATGATCATACTCACTCTGCGGTGATTGGAGTCGTTGCCTTTGTCGCCGGGTCTCCTTCTGCGTTTTATTTCCGCTTAACTTCCTTGAGACGTGGCGTCTCCAGGGGGTGCCTTATCGGTTCTGGGTTGTCGATCTGTATCGCGTATGAGGTCTTTTACGCTGGTTATGTCTGAGATTTCCCATGCGAATAGTTTTGCTGTTAGCCTTTGATGTGTCAGTATTTTAGTGGTTTTTACTAAGGTTCTTACACGAGATTTATGGTTTTTAGTATATATTAGGATTGTTTTGGCTTAGATTTGTGTTCTTTGTTATTTTTACAGGATTCGAGCTTGAATGTGCGAAAAGAATACATTTTGGATGGATTTCAAGCGTCGAAGGAAGTGTTCGTGAAAAGCTGGAAAATACCTTGAAATTTGGACAAGGATCGACAGATCCTAGTCCAAAATACCCAGAAATTTTGACAAGGATCGACCGATCCTTGTCCTCGGATCGATAGATCCCTGTCCCAAATTGCGAACCAATTTTACGAAGAACCAGACCTAACTTATTTCGAACCGGATTACTATCAAAAGACCTAGACTCCTTTTCCCTGTTTCAAAATGCACTTTTAGAGAGTTTTAGAGAGCTTGAGAGAGTTTGTAACCTAGGGAGAAGAAGTCTTTTTGTTCTTCAATCGAGAAGTCTTCGAAACCCTATTTACTCTTGTTTTGCTTAATACAATCATGTCTCTCTGGAAATTGATCTGTGTTTTTGATATTTCCATGAGTGAGTAGCCTGTTCGTTGGGTTTAGGGATTCTCACATAGGGATTCATGAGTTGTTGATATAGAATCGCATGATTAGGGATATAATCTAATGGATCTTCGTCTATGATTGTTCGTAATGCATGAAACTGAATTGATCACTTAGTTTCTGAACTTTGGTAATTTAACTGCTGGAAGGTGAATGTTTAAATGCCTGAAAAAATTATAGATGAGCAATTCTTCTTAACCCAACAAAAGTTGATGTTTTAGTGTGTTGTTAACTTATCAAACCTGTTAGTACTACATGACTAGAAATCGAGGGTCAACGAAAGTTAGTCTCGAGGTTTCTAGTGCATAGTGCGCTGTGAGTACAAAAGTAGATCAGTTCCACATTAGAATTTGAGTTCAAGACGGTTATTAACTTCTTCCCTAGTTTGTAGTTTTAATCAACCATGAATTGTTTCCCTGAGAATACCCGATGCCCAACACTTCTTTAATTGATTTACAACCTGCGTTGCTGCCTGCGTTTCTTTGCTCTCTTGATTTCGATTTTTGTATCATATTTAAAGACATCTTTTTAGCCTTAGCCCGCTGTGTGATCTGATATTTCTTCGTGCTACCTTTGGTCTCTGTGGATTCGATCCCGAACGACTACAACGTACATCTTTGCGCTTACAGTGTTATCTCGGGCGAAAACATGAGCTATCAAGTATTATGGCGCCGTTGCCGGGACCAATAGGGAGTCTTAGAACTTAGAATCATTGCGTGCTTAAGACATTTTCTTTATTTTGTTTAATCTCTTTTTTTTCTTTTTTGTTTTTGTGCTTTCAGGTGCATGAACAGGCCTCACACTAGAAGCCAAGGGACATCTGATCTTGCTGAATTCGAACCTAAACCTTCGCGTCTAGAGAGACAAAAGAAGAGAGAGAAGTTGTTGGAGGTTATTGAAGATTTTGAGTTCGATGCAGTCAGGGGTGATCACATCGGTGACGATATTCAAGTTCATCATAATCCTATCTTTCCTGAGCTCTTCCAGGAGTTAACCCACCTGTTGGAGGTGGTGCTAATGCTTGACTTTTTTTTAAGGTTCCCTTGATGAAGCGATGGATCACACGACTCATATTCATCATAGAACCATCCCTTGAATGTCTTCATCCTTATCTACTCAAACGGAATCCTTTTCGGATCATCTATGCTCACTTCTTTGGTGGAGATCAAGCCAAAGTCTTTGTCAAAAGGTTTGTCCATTGGAGATTCTTCTTCTTAGAACCTTTGTTGTGGTTCCTCAATGTTCTCTTTTCGTTTCTCCTTAGACTCTTCCTTATTGACTTCTTTCTTGGCTATAGAGATAATATTGTGGTTCTTCTTTGGTTGGGAGACTCCATTCTTTTTGTGCATCCTCCTCAAACTTTGCATTCATAGCTTCCATACTAGGATATCCGAAGAGTTCTTCAAATTTATTGATGCTCTCTTCTTCTTCTTGAATATCATCTAGTCTGGCTTCTTCTTTGCTTGAGGTTTCATCATCCTCAATGGAAATCTCCTCTTTTTCATTTTTATATTGGATCACCAATACACTCTCCAAAGGGTCTTCAAGGTTTTTCCTAATTGTGCCTACTACTTCCTTGATGTTGTTCAATGAATCACTTGAGATGAAAACGGTTTTGACTTCATCATCATACTAGTCATAGATTGGCTCTCCCATAGGAAAGTATTGATTGACGAAGATGCCCATGGTTGTAGCCTCTTCGTCATATTTCACAAACAAATCTTCATCAATCTCGCATCCAAGTTGTGATTCAAACTCTATAATAGCTTCTTCGGTCTCAATTAGGAATTCATCCTTCCTTTGATCTTCCTCTTCAAAACTCTCCTCAATAAGAATTGTATTTTCTTCAAAATTTTTGGTTTTATCAAGAGGTAGACTCTTTTCTTCTTTCTCTTCAACCCTTTGTATCCTTGTGTTTGTTTCCTCCACATGTATCATTTTATCTTCCATTTGAGAGCCAAAGTTGTTGACCATATCTTCTATCTTGGTAAAAATGGAATCGAAGTGTCTTTCTATCTCAATCCTTCCCCTTTTTGTCCTTCCAACAACTCCTTAAACAAGTTTTCGTTCTCATCTTCCTTTGAGATTTGGTAAGAATGACTCTCTTGATTTTCCCATTCCACTTTCCAAGAATTGGATCTCTCACCCTTTTCATATTGACTTCTTTGAGCATAGTCCCCAAATGGTTGATGGTTAATGGCATTCATCCTATCAAATCTTTTTTGTATCTCATTCTTGAAATCCTTTTGCGATTGTACCAAAGCCTTAAGCATGTTGTAGCTCTCTTGAATCTTCGATGCTTTGGGAGAATGAGGTTCTTGAATATTGTAAGGTTTATTTCTAGGATGTTACCTTTCACCATATTCATGTGAATTCATTGGAACACAATACTCATGTGGTTGACGCTCTCTTGAAGTAGATGGCTTATAAGCTCCATGGTAGCTATGAGGATTTGAAGCTACCTCTCTTTCTTCTTCTTCCAACATGAGCTTCAACTTTGAATCCATGTAGGAAGAAATCTCCTTTCCTCTTTGTGATTGACCTTGCAAAAAGAACAAACATTTGGAAGAAAGTTAGTATCCAAACAAAAATAAATAAAACATAAAAAGAAAGCTTAGTCTAAGGAAAGATTGAAATCCTAATGAGAATCTACTTAGTTCCCCGGCAGCAGCGCCAAAAACTTGTTGAGGGCTAGATTTCGCTAGCAATTAACTCAATTTCAAGTTTTAAATTTATAAACCTTAATCACTAACAATATCCACTAACCGAAAATATACGGCTATGTCGATTGTAGTCTTTAAGGGTCGACCCCACGAGAACTAGAGATTCAAACACTAGGAATACGCAATATTTCCTAAGCTAAGCAAATAAAAAGAGAGAAAAGTGGCGGCACAAAGATAATAAAGAACAAGCAACACAACCTAAACACACTAAACTAGACTTACAACCATGGAGAAGTGGAACTTGGATAGGCAATTGAGAAGAGGTAATCAAGTGGCTAACTAAAAATGAAGGATTCAGTAAAAGAACAAGTCTCACAACCATGGAATCATTACTAGCCTAATCCACTCT